>JABCMJ010063052.1:0-12040 GCA_014822125.1 Arbutus unedo
AACACCTCAATAGGGCGTATTAGCAATACCGTTACAGGAATCAGGTATTACGAAGACGGATGGAAATGGCAAACTGAGAGTGACCTCGTTGCCTTTCTACATCTCTCTCTCTCTCTTTCTCTCTCATGGAAGACGACGATGAGTTCGGAGATCTGTACACGGACGTCCTCAGCCAGATTCAACCTTCTTCCGTCCTTCAACCACCGCCGGAGCAACCCAGACACCCGTCTCCGAAGCGCCCGATCGATGTCAACTTTCAGAGCGACGACAAAGAAATCCTTTTCAGAGCTCCCAATCCTCACTCTAAATTAAATACCACTGTCTCTCACTATTCAGATTTGCGGGAGCCGATTTTGCATAGGGTTTTGGAGAGTGGCGGTGATGGAAAATTGCAAGAAATTGGCCCGAAGTCGGTAGATGAGTCCGCGATTGACTTTGGTGATGGAAATGATTTTTTTGGTGAAAAAGGACGGGGGTTTGATTGTCAAGGAAGAGAATTTCGAGAAATTTGACATAGAAGAGGCTGAAGAGCCAGTGATTCCATGGGTTTCGGATGCAACCGATCACCGAGGCGAGGCGGATGATTGGGACAGCGATAGCGAGGATGGCTTGAACATCGTGCTTAATGAAAGCAACCATGGGCCTATGGTGATGGACGGATTGGCTGGGAGTGGCGACGAGGATGATGAAGACGGCGATCCTTTGGTCATTGTTGCTGATAGTGAACAGGTTCCAATGGAAGAAAGAGACTGGGGCGAGGATGCATCGCAGGCGGCGGATGGTGAGAGAAAGGAATTGGGGGAAGCAGCCAAAGTGAATGGAGGAGCGGTTGGTGAACCAAAGATTGGGTTCAACAGCAATTTTGCATATCAGCCATATCATTCTCAGTTTAAGGTCAGTTATGTTGTACAAGTGGGGTATTCAAAAATGTAATCTCAACTGTAGTTATTTTGCAGTCAAAACGATATTCGGCTGTGGAAACTAGTGCTCATAGCCCTTGTACATGCTTTTTGGATGTTATATGGAGGCTTCCAATAAAAAGAGAGGCCACAATTAGTGGATTTTACTGATGCCTCTATTTCTCAGTAATGAAATTGTATTATATCTGCCACTTGAGTTTTCTCAATTCATATTCGAGCGCTTAGAATCCAGAGTCCAATTATAAAAATAAAACCATGGTTTTAATGGAGAATCTTTGAGTCATAAGCAGCTGGGATTAGTTCACCTTCGCCGATTAGCTGACTTTACAACAGGTTTTGCTCAGTTGATGATGCAAAAGGAAAGCAATTGCTTGCTGGAGATACGTTCCAGTTAAATTCCAATTGATTGTCTCCACATGTTTCTACCCGAACTTTTGTACTTGGAATGGAAAATCAGCACAACTCAATGTTGTCCCCTGTCAGTGCTTCTTCTGGAGTTTGATGGCAGTTGGGACTTCAAAGGGCAAAGGATTGCATCAGAAGAAAAGCTTAATGAATTTCGTTCTTAGATGCCGGTCTTCAGCAGTAGTTGCACTAGTTTATATATGTCCATTTGCAAGCCACCAGTCTTACATTTTGGCTCTACTCCTGTTATGGTAGTCTTGCTTCTTTTGAGTGATATTTTACGTGTCCGCTCCTTAAAATTCCGTATGTTTAAGACATTCTTATGTTTTCTAGGTGTTAGTGGCCCTACTTTTATGGTCTGTTATTTGGGCCGGTCTCGTGAGTAGTAGTGGGATTAGTTAGGCATCTTACTCTATAGGACATACGCTTAGTTGGTTGCTCTATTTTCTCTATATAAAGAACCTTTAGTATGAATAATGAGGGAGTGAAATAGCATTGAGGTCTTGATTTGGCAAGTCAGATGTCAGGTTCTCCCGCAGTTGATTCAATCAAAGGTCTTCCCCCAAAGTGGGTCTCTCTCTTTCTCTCTCTCTTTGCATTACAAGAAGGTTCGTATCAAGGACAAGCAGTATCAGAGTGAGCCAACAGACCACAGAGGTCTTGATTTGGCAAGTCAGAGGTCAACTTAGTTACTGCTTCTGTTTTGCATGTTACCGCAGTTGCAGTTAGGCATGTAGTATTGTTTACTGCAGATTGTGATATCAGGATGCAGTATATTCCATAACTGTTTTTTAGGCCACTTTGTGAAATGTTTCTCCAGTTTTGATTCCTGCATATTGTGAACTTGGGATGCTGAACATGATGTTACTGCAGTTTTGGTTACTGCATATTGTTTATGCCATTTTGTTACTGCAAATAGGTATATCTGTTTATGCAGCACTTGCTGCATCTGTTTCTGCAATTTCCGGGCTGGATCTTGTTGAAGGTCAGGTCAGCCCAAGTCTCTTGTCGCCAGATGGGCCAACAAAAACCCATCCGGCATAAGTTCAGTTCGAATGCCTTGAAGCATTTGATATATCCTTGTGTGTAAGGCTATAAGCCATGATTATTTTCTTTTGTTTTATTTCTTCCTGAAACCAAAAACCATGATGTGTAACTGGATTTTTTTTTTCAATTCCCGAAATAGAAGCTCTTGATCTCTACAAAATGGGAGTCATACTTTCACAACTTTACAAGGAATTAAACTTCGTGGGTTTCAATTAGAACAATATCTTTTGATTTGCTAAAATCATGAACTTGTTTGATATAATTTGAAGAACCAAATATGTTGTACTTGGAGGTACTAGTGTACATTATTGAATGATTTTAGTAAGTGCTACCTCAATTACCTTCTTTGGTTAGTGTTATATCAATAAATAATTATATAATTAAAATTAAGAGATTGTTTTTCTATTTTGTTGGCCACATAATCTATTTTCCATTTCTTTTGGAATGACCAAGAAAGAAAAAAAATTAATATATCAAGGCGATGACAAATTTGGAAAACATGTAATTTAGTTCTCATTCCTTCCTTATGCAAACAAACACCATCCATACATTACTAATCCTATCCCGAGTATAAACAAACATAAATACTGGTTTTAATAATTTCTTGGTATTATGAATCTCATCCTAATTTTACCACGTACGAATCCCAATCTACGGAACCTTAAATCCACACAGCTAGTATTAGTTTGAAGATTCAAACGCTATGGGTGTTAGGTTGGAAATTCTTCAAATGTCCTTTTAGAGAGCGATGAAATGAACATCTGATTTTCAAATGTACCTTGCGACTCCTATGACTTGTAATGGTTAATTTGTTGGAAATAAAACCAAACGTGACACACTAAATGAAGTTGACAATTGCATATTTATGATGTGTTTATCCAACACCTTGTAAATAAATAAAGGAACAATTTTTTGAAAACCCACATAGGGAAGAAAAAGTCTAGTAACATAACATTTCACACACAGATTTGGATACATGGAAGCCGTCCAATATATGCGAGCTCATGTTTTTTTGAAAAATCTCACGTGTATTGAATGATTTCGGATACCCTGTGTCCAAATCTATGCAAGAGTATTGTATGTGAAGAATTGTTGAAATAGAAATTGAGGACACTTTTTCACATGTTCTTTCTTGGTTTCGTATTTTATTAATTTCCGACTGATGATGACTCACTACTAGTACCAGAACACAAAGATAATTCTTTCATAAAAAAAACATAAGACAAATCTGCATCAAACTCTGGTAACTGCATGAATATCATATCATATAGGAGCAAATTAGAGCTTCAAACAAGAAAACATCAACATCAAACCTCGAATTTCATTGTCCAATTGTTAACTTCTGTACAGATTCAAACAAACAGAATATCATCAAATTGGATTCAAAAGTATAAAAAAATTCAACACCGTCATAATCTTCTAAAAAGTCATCGGAACAATTATGGTCACCATAATCGTATATAGATCCAACAACAAGCACCAATTGATCTTCTACATACCTCTGCAACAGCCTCATTTCACCGACTCTGATTTCTCGCCTTCCTTCAGCACATCGGCGCAGCCCATCGGCCGCAGCAAACGGTTTCCGGTTCTGCGACGGCTGCGGCGAGGCGGCAGAAGCGGAGGATCATCAAATTGGATTCGATGTATCAAAAAATTCAACACCGTCATAATATTCTAACAAGTCATCGCAACAATCATCGTCACCACAATCGTACACAGATCCAATGACGAGCACCAACTGATCTTCTAAATACCTCTGCAACAGCCTCATTTCACCGCCTTCGATTTCTCGATTTCCTTCCTCACATCGGCGCAGCCCATCGCCGCCGCGGTCGACGGCCGCGGCAATCGGTTTCCGGTTTCTGCGGCAGAGGCGGCAGAAGCGGAGACAGACTTCGACGGCGCAGAGGAAGGGGAAGGTTGCGCACAGGAAAGGGAGCAGGAGAGGGGAGAAGAGAGCAAGGAGGAGTAGGTATCGTTTGCGGCGTCGACGAAGCCAGGACGTTAGGACCATTGCCACTGATGAGATCGTGGCCTTCGGATGGTGATCGCAGTCGAGGTCTTCATCGTCGTTGCGAAGGATTAAGAGGTGGTGGTGGTGATGGTGAGTTTTCTCTTTGTCGTTTCCCCACCGCCACCGCCATTCCCACATGACTTGCTCGTTTCTTTACTCACAAAGAATGTGTGTGACACAGTCGTAAACTGTAGTGCCTGACTTTTTCTGGGCTATTGGATGATGTGTTAGTTTTTAGTCTATTAAATAAAGGAAGTGTGTTAAATAAAATAATGGAGCTGACATTTAAAAATAGTGAGTTAAATAAGATAGTGATTGAATAAAGAGTTATTTTGAGTATATTAGGAAAAAAAAAGTTGTGTTAAATTGTCCAAAGATAAATTTGTTCTTCATCATGTATTTAATGTATTATTCCAAAAAAATTATGTATAAAATTATATATGTATTTTATACATATATAGATATACATATAATATATATGAATATTATTATACATATATTCATATATTTATATATACATATATATATTATACATTTATATACGTATATTCATATATTTATATATACATTTATATATATTATATATACGTATATATACACGTATATATACGAATATCTGTATGCAAATTAACCCACCCTTGGCTGCCTTGTTTAACACAAGGATTAGTTAACACGTGGGTTTTTTTGGTTGCTAATCACTAGGTTAACGTGGGCCTAGCCTTATTTAATACAAACCTTAATTAACACACTCCATAACTTCTTATTCAATCAAGGCATTAGCTTCTACTAATAAACAGTGGATGGGTAACCCGAATGGGTAACCCGACTATATATTACTTTGCTCTTTTCTTTGACTCGCCAGCTCAATACCATTTAATATTTATGCACATCTAAAATACTGTGGAGGAGTTGATTTTCTCAATCAAGAGGGAAAGCCAATAGTTCAATATCCAGCTGAAACAATGCTCTCAATTTAGTAGACCTGTAATCTGCAAAACAATAACCAGTCAAAGGACCCCCGCCGTTGTAGTGGGAAGGCTCTCCAATGATTAAATCAGGCAAGGATTCACAAGAAAAATAAGGATAAGCTAATATTCTCTACTAGCCAATAACTCAGTGTGTCAGAACGTACATTTCTTCATGAATCTGAGCCCTTATTCATAGCTTTTGTGACTTAACTTTCCTAATTCTCTTACGACACTAATTCCTCATCAGAATTGGAGTAGGATTACCTTCTGATTGGCCACTAATGAGATAACTTTTACTAGGGTCTTATCCAATAAATTATCTTCTACCATTAAAGTTTCATTCAATTAATACTTCTCGTATTAAACGAATTGGCCGTAGATTTCTCATCCATATCTACTTAGAATTCTATCCCGACTTACTCGGAGTTCTATCTTATCTTGGATTGATAATTTTCCATCACCTTTCTCGGGTCGATGGTACCTCGGGCCGTCCTTCTCAGGTTGGTAAGATGTTGGGCCACTTTTCTCAAGTCGGATCCTTACCCAGCTACCTTTCTCAGATCGACTGGTTACATATTTGGCCTTCTCGGCTAGAATATAGTATGGTTAACCATATGCCAGGTCGGCCATACCATCACATGATTGACACGTGTATTTTGATGTATTTTTCATTTGATTCCGAACTCAATCGTTTACTGAGGAGGATAAATATATTTTCTCAATTATATTTTTACGCTCGTCAATTGCCTTCTAACTTTGGCTTCTATCCGCCGAACTAAAAGAGCAGGTAAAGCTACCATAAAATGTTATCTCTTCGGATATATCCCTTCTCGGACGTATTGCTTCTCAACCATCATTTTGAATCAGTAGTGTCACATTAACGCTGTGTTCGTTTACTTATTTGAGAAATTTTTTCTCAAATATTTTTCTGAACTTGTTTGGAAAAAATTTTCCCAAACATTTTTATTTTTTTCCCAAACAACATTCATTTTTATATAAAAGAAGAGAGAGAGAAACACACCTCGAAAATACCGAAAAAAATTTAACTTCCAAATTTTTTTTCTGAAACACTTACACTAAATAACATTTCAGAGTTTTTTTCCCAAAAATAGTTTCAGAAATAAACAAACGAACACAGCCTAAATGTGACATGATATCGTGGTAGCCTTTTGCCTTGGGATTACGCACTTCTCGCGTGTACTAATTTTCAAAACATTTTCATTTGCCTAATTTGGAATGTCTTATTCTAGAAATAGGGTTTAGACTATCTGTCTTCTTTTGTCTCTTTGTTCTCATATGTAAGTACTGTTCATCGTCGTTCTTCTTTGACATTTCAAAGGCTTCAGTCTGTCAATCTTTGTAAGTTGTCTCTCGATTTCCTTTGTCTTACTTTTTCCTGTCCATCTTTCTCCCCTTCCATTCTCCAGATGGGGATATTTGGGCAACTGTTAGATACGTCGAAAAAAATGGTAGAATTCCGGCGACGATACAACATCTCCCATGATGTTGATCGGCCCACAACTTCTCGTGATGGGAATGACTCAGATACCCTTCATATCCCATTGATGACTATCACCGAGAGCGGAGTCCGCTTTCCCCTCAATCGCCTTCTTCGTGAGGTCCTTTGTTGGTACCGTCTGCATCCTATGCAGATTTTCATAAACACCTATAGGATTATCCTGAGTATAGTTGAACTCAATAGGATAAATAACACAAACTTAGAGTTTCAGAAAATTCAATTCTATTACGACATGGTCAGAAAAGGCATCGATGCCTATTATCTAAAGAACCATCCAAATATTGAGAAGATTGTCACTTATCTAATTGATTCTAACTGGAAAAATAATGATGACTTCCTCATCGTTACTGGTAACTGGGAGATTGGTCAAAACAAGCCAGAGCGCCCTAAATTCCATATTCCGACCCGATTTGAGATTATCTGTTAGTTTCCCAATCTCACTTGTTTTACTTTGTTCGCTTTCTCAACGGTTGTGTCTTATATTAATATGTCTCTGTGATTTTTCTTTTTGTAGCCATGAACGTCAACAAAAACAAGATAAAAAAACTTGTGAAGCTCGACGACGTGAAGAAAGTCGTCAGATACAAAGGTTCGCTAGGTTGGAGTTGGGCTCGTGCCCCCAAAGTCATGTGGAAATACACACTGAGCTACAAAGGCTACATAAAGAATTCTATTTCGAATGCCACTATAGTTGCTCCCAATCTACTTGGAGATTTTTCTGAGGGCGTGTCGATCTTGGAGTTGTGGGAGCCGAATCAAGTCATCGTTGCTGCCATCAAAGGCATTCCTATCTCTTCTTCATCATCAAGCACAGGGCAGTCTCATCCCCGATCTCCCCATATCTGAAATTCAGAGGACGACCGCAAAGTCGATCAAGACGTGATGGCCCACAATCCCAATGTCCCTAATCTTAGGGAGTTGATGCGTCAGAACAACAAGTAACCTACTGTTGCTCAAAAGATAGTTGAACCTTCGAGCTCTAAGACCAAGCCACTGGTGTTGACCACTGAGGAGGTGTCTACCGAAGTTGAGGTGCCTCTTGTGCACAGGAGAAGGCTTAGGAAGATGCATTAAGACAATCCTTCTGATGCTTCAAAGCCAAATAAGGTCAAGTCTGTTGAAAAGGCCTTACTTTGGACTCCTTCTATGCTGGTAAATGGGTTTGATCCTTTGATAGTTGCTGATTCGGCTGGGGATCTAGACGTGGCTTAGACTCTAGCTGGGATGATGATGCTGCTGAGAGACGTTGAACTATATCAGGGGACTGATCTCTCGACCTTGATGCGTTCGTTCATTGCTCATGAAGCATTTGTAAGTACTTCTGTGTTTTGCACTTCTATTATTTGTAGATTTCTTATCGTGTGTTCTGTTGTATTTGTGTAGGTTATGCAGAAGACTCTGATGTGCCTAAACCACTGTTAGGACCTCGAGGCTTGGTACAACACCATAGACCTTGAACTCAAGGATTGGAGGGCGAAGTGTACCAAGGCTTAGGATGATCTTGCTGTTGCCAAGAAGCAGGCCCGAGAAGCCGATCTAAAGGCTGGTACTCTTGAATATCAATTGGGTGAGGAGAGAGGGAAGAACGCCGAGCTCGAGGAGCAGATTGCCGAGATGAGGACTCGCTAGAAGGGGAGATTACTCGACTACAATCTGAGGCTCATCAGAAAGGAATGTCTGATGCTGCTGTAGACTTCCTCGACTATCAGATTCCCAGTCTTCAGGTTGAGTTCATCGCCATGGGATGGAAGGCTTCTTTGGAAGCGTGCAACATTCCTGGGGATTCAGCCTTCTGCAAGAATGTTCCAACTTCTGCTGACCTGTCTTCTGAAAAACTTGCAGTTGGCACGACTGATGTGATTCAGGTGGGTGCCGAAGTGGCTGACATCGCTGGTGCCGAAGTGGCTGAGCCTCATCAAGATGATCCTGAGATCATTGGGGCAGTCGAGGTGGAGAAGTCTGCCCCTGGTGAGGTGTAATTTTGTTTCGTGGCTTTCTTTTTTCAACTTCTTTCGTTGTATTTTGTTGGATGGCATCTGTTTTCCAGTTCTGAACTCGTATTCTTAGTTTGTTGCATCGGCATATGTCCGGCCAAACTGTAATGCTCTTGTTCTAATAATTTGCTTCTTTATGAATCTTGTGTAAAGTATAATGCTGAGAATTCTGGTCTTTTATACTTCTTTGCTACTATTGGTTGGCTATTGCTTAAACTTTTCCTGAGTTTTGAGAAACTTTTCTCAAGTATCTCTAGATTGGAACTTGTCTTAAGTTTGGGTAATCTTTACTCAAATTTAAGCAAGACTTTTCTCAAGTAATGTACTCTTTCCGAACCGTTCTCAAGTTCTTGTTGGTGTGAACTTTTCTTGGACATGAATTTGTAGTGATCATACTTTTCTCAAGTATGAGTAGGGCTAGCTCTTTTGGATACAGTTCTCTAGTATTTACTTTGTTTGAGCTACTGCTAGGCTTGGATAAATACTTTTCTTTAATATGGTTAAGTATAAACTTTTCTCAAGTTTAAGCCTTTACTTTTCTCGTATATGTTTATATGCTAAACTTTTCTCAAATTTAAGTACATACTTTTCTCAAGTATGTTTGGGTTTTAAAATTTTCTCAAGTCCAAGCACATACTTCTTTCAAGTATGTTCAAGTTTTAAATTCTTCTCAAGTTGAGGCGCATACTTTTCTCAAGTATGTTTAGGTGGAAAATTTTCTCAAGTTTAAGCACATATTTTTCTTAGGTATGTTTGGGTTGAAACTTTTCTCAGGTTTAAGCACACATTTTTCTCAAGTATGTTCAAGTTTTAACTCTTCTCAAGTTTAGGCACATATTTTTCTTAAGTATGTTTGGGATGAAACTTTTCTCAAGTTTAAGCATACACTTTTGTCAAGTTTAAGCACATACTTTCCTCAAGTATGTTCGGGTTGAAATTTTTTTCAAGTTTAAGCACACACTTTTTTCAAATATATTCAAGTTTTAAAATTCTTCTCAAGTTTAAACACACAGTTTTCTCGAATATGTTTAAGTTTTAAACTCTTCTCAAGTTTAAGCATATATTTTTCTCAAGTATGTTCTGTCTTGCTCCCTAGTGAGGCAGTGGAGGAATCTATGGCATTTACTGATTTACTGAAACTAAACATAGTATAAAGTTAAAATGGTACTTTTATTCAATCTAAGCAGAATCCTTGAAAAAAAGGAAATAAATGTATTGAAAGAAAACTACTAATAAAATTTCTTAAGGTTAGAGACGTTCTAAGTGCGCGGGATCTCTTTGTCATCTAGATCCTGGAGCTTGTAGGCACCCTTCCCGAGCCGTCCTAGAACTCTATAGGGGTCTTCCCAATTGACCCCAAGTTTGCCATCTGCTGGGTCTTTTGTGTTATCCATGACTTTTTGGAGTACCAGGTCGGCGAGCTCAAATTCTTTTTGATGGACTTGTTTGTTGTTTGACTTTAGATAAGATGGATTGGTAGGAAGCTAGTCTGATCATAGCCCGCTCCTTCTTCTCTTCGAAAAGATCGAGTTTCACAGCCAAGGCATGGTCGTTCCCTCCTTGCTCCAGCAGTTCTGTTCGAATAGTTGAGAGGCCAACTTCCAATGGGATGACAACTTCAGTGCCATACGCAAGTGAATATAGAGTGACTCCCGTAGATCGGTGTGGCATGGTCTTGTATGCCCATAGGACCAAGGGTAATTCCTCTACCCATCTTCCCTTAGCTTTATCTAATCTCTTCTTAAGGATATGCCACAGAGGCATAGTAATTGCAAATATTGAAAAATTGTCACAACCCCATCTTTGGGATTGGATACAAAAAAATATCATATAAGTATGGTGCAACCCATGTAACTTTTACGATATATATACAGAAGGTTGTCACAAAAAAAAACAAACAATATGTACACATGTTAACAGAGCCAAGTCCAAACTATACTTCTCTCAACTATGGGGCTAGACTCAACAGTGGACCCACGTACAGTCACATACCTGAAAAGAAAACACTGTGGGGGTGTGAGCTATCAACATGCTCAGTGAATGCAATTATTCTTTAGAAAAAAAAAATAATAATAAAACTAACAAGAGCCATAAAATGAGCTGAACAACAATACCCTTCTCATCAATAATCCAATATTTTAAATTTGCAAATATATCGACCCTAAGCCAATCACATAACGCCACTAAGGCAATACCCACAAAAACGCCACTAAGGCCATATTTGTTACGCTACTAAGGCAATATGCATATCGTCACTAAGACTATTAATACATGAAAACAGCTCCACGCCACGCAAAAGTATTAAAACAACTAGAACCTTTGTTCAATATATGCTACAATAAATAAGTACACCCACCTCGAGGGCTTGACAAATATACCAAGCACAAATCACTCGTTACGTGGAGTCGTAGCACCCATCGTCTCTTTTGAACCTTGTTGAAACAAATGAGGATATTGAGCTTTCATATTCTCCTCGCTCTCCCAAGTTGCCTCTTCGATTGCGTGACTCCTCCACAAGATTTTCACCAATGGTATTGTTTTGTTACATAACACTTGTTCTCTACGGTTTAGAATCTCCACCGGCTCTTCTACATAAGTCAAATCCTCCTTCAACATTATCGGCTCATAAGTCAACACATGGGATGGATCCAAAATATACTTCTGTAGCATGGATACATGTAACACATTGTGAAGTCGAGACAACTCAGATGGTAATGCCAAACGATACGCCGTATGCCCAATCCGCTTGATAATCTCATAAGGCCCAATGTATCGTGGACTCAACTTCCCTTTCTTACCGAATCTCATAAACCCTTTCCATGGAGATACTCGAAGAAATACCCAATCACCGACTGCAAATTTCAAGTCTCTTCTCCGCTTATCAGCATAACTTTTCGGGTGACTTTGTGTTATTTTTAAACGATCTTGTACCACTTTAATTTTATCACTTGTGTCCTGAACCATTTCGGGTCCATACAATTTTCTTTCCCCAACTTCACTCCAACACACAGGTGTTCTACACCTTCTACCATACAAGGCTTCATATAGCGCCATGCCGATGGTGGTCTGATAACTGTTATTATAGGCAAATACCATTAATGATAAATGGTCATCCCAGTTACCTTTAAAGTTTAACACACAAGCACGCAATATATCCTCTAAAGTTTGAA
>JABCMJ010063154.1:0-10047 GCA_014822125.1 Arbutus unedo
CATGAGACAACAAATTTATTTTAAAGGAATTGTGAATTCACGTGACTCAATTCGGTATTACATTTATATTGTTCATGTTCTGATTTTTATAATTTATAAATGTTATGTTCTCTTTATTTCATTTATATTCTGTAATTTATGTATCAATAATCAATAAAATTATTTTTCTAAAATATCCGAATATTTGTTCTAATATTTTTCCCTACATTTGTTAAGATAATCAGTATTCAGAATATCATGTACCTTCAATTAAGTGTATTTTGATTTGCTTGGTTTATTGGGGACAGATGGACAATCTCAAATCCATATATTTAGTCGTAAAAAAACGTTATTGAACTAACGTTTTTAACTCTTCCACTAAGATTAATTTTGCACAAAATATGTCATGCAAACAACACGAAGTTTTACAAGAATTTGGCTGTTATAATAAATTCTTATTTTTTCATAATTTTTTTAGTTAAATGAAAACATAAAAAAAATTCGTTTTTGTTATCCTTTACTTCACTTTAATAAATTTTTTCTATAAATAATATTTTATATTAATTTAACAAAAGAACGGAAAATCCAATTAAAAAGTAACAATAATTGGCAAGTGGACCCTTTTACCCTCCAACCGAGTTTTTGTGGTTCTGATTTATGTTCACTTTTTAATGCCGTCTTTTCAAATTGCAATAAAATATCATCAGCCATAATTGCTACAACACCACAGGCGTGACCGATCTCTCTGTTGTCCCCAGTTTCCGGCTCACACAGTTTCTGGGTTTAATGCAGCAGCCACTGATTGAACCAGGTGAGCTCAATTTCAGTGATTCTCTCTCTCTCTCTCTCTCGCGCACACACACACACAGATATGTATATCTATATGACCAGATGCATACGCATAGCTGATAGCTGTATGTTTTTAATGTGTTTCCTCTTATGGGTTCTTAGTAGAATTCCTGAATAGACTATAGTAATGGGTTGTTGGATCGCTTTCATGTATTGACAAGTATGTGCATTTCTTACATTTGAATGTAATCTGCTTGTTTTGATTCTTGGGTGTTTCTTATTGCTTCTTGGTAGATTAAATTGGGAAATTTTGGAGCAATTGTTCTGTACAATGATGTGTGCTGTTACAGGGAGAAACGGTTATGGGTTTTTGGGGGGACTAGTTTGAGTGAAAAGGTATGTCATTTTGCAAGTTGAGTACTGGACTTGGAAGATTTGGGCGGTGAAAATAAGATTGAAATGGTGTGGTGAGACGGTCAACCTTCCACTCTCGAGATTCATATTGATCAATTGGTCTTTGCGTCTTGTCAGGTCGCTAAGTAGACTCACCTTCTCGAGGGGCAGCAATGGCTGGAACTATTCCTGCCAAAAACAGAAGGGGACCTACTTATCATCCTAAGAGTTAGCGGGTATGCATGTGATAGAGTCCCCGCTGTGTGTGTCTCTTTGAGTTTCTAGTACTAAGTAACACCTTTACTATTCAATCATAGAATCGATTCTAATCAAGTTGAAAAAGCACTTTCTATCTTATTAGTAAAGCACTAACGAGCAAGAGAGAACCCTAGTTTGATTGCAGCTAGCACACCCATTTTCTTTCTCAAAGTCAAGTTTCTCGCTCGTTAGTTTAAACTTTGAAGACCTACCTTTATTGTTGGGATATCGAAGAAACGCAAGTTTGGAGCCCTATACAAGGGGCTGGTCTTGATCTCGCTTGGTTGCCATACATTTGGATATTTAAATTTTCTGCTAGTAGGGGACTAGAAAAATTGGGCAGTAAAGAAGATTGAAAGGTGTAGGGAAAAGAAGCGTGGAGAGATCCACCGGCGGTGATGCCACGAGATCGTAGTGCCAAACGATAGAAAATTTAAGCATCCATTACTTTTTGGTTGATCAATGGGAGACAAGGGGTGTCCCATCTTGTTCCATTTGCATTTTTTGATTAGTTGGGGATGCCATGAAGTATGGTGTCATCGTTGTAGTAAGATACATAAGAGTTATCAGGTCATTCGTTTGCAGGTGTCACATCGCTTTTCTATCAATGTGCTCTCTTTATACATGGTTTATAAGAGTTGGTTTATTGCAATTCATAACTTCAGGACCATCACTTTCCGGGCTCACTATATTACCTTGGATAAGGATGATGAAGAAAAGATGAAAGATTTCTGCAAAAATTGAAATTGAGGATGTGATGAAGAACCTTCCAAAGAAATCTTGGATAAGGTGGAGAGACATGCTAAATATTTTCTACTACAACTGAAATGGAGACAGGGTTTTTTGTGGTTCAAAAATGCCGAATCTCATAGGCTTCCCTCATCTGGGATCCTTGGGAAAGAGGATCATGTTGGCCTTTGCGAACAACTTGATGCACTATCTTCCTTTAACCCTTTGAGCGAAATGCGGCAAAAGGAAGGACAATTCATAGACCAACCTCATCATTTCCACCCCGTAGGAACTACAAGATCACCTCGTCTTGGAGGGTCTTATCCAAATATTATCTCCTGAAGAGCCATTTATGTACATTTTGAAAAAGTCGCATCCCGTTTATTTCTCATCGCCGAACTACAGTGGCCATATGCAACTATGTTTTGCTTGTTTTGATTCTCGGAAGTTCATAGAATGGATACTTGAATATTTAGTGAGTTGTTTTCCAGCTTTATTTCTGAAACTAAGCTAAAGAAAAGCTGATAGAGAGATCTAGCAGAAGATCATAAGAAGTATTGAACGGTGTTTCACCTTTCCAATGTGTTCTTTGCCCATTTTAGTACCTTGCTATGTAGCACTGACATGGCTCGGAGGTCTCCGTATGTGTGTTGGATACGCTGGGGACACGGACACACCAAAAAACGTACGATGTGTCCAATTATTTTGTTTCATTTTTAGAAGAGGACACGACGGGGTCATAGCTCAAGCACGAGAGAGATCAAGATCAAGATCGAGAGTGAAAGAGTGAGAGAGAGACATACGGCGAGAGAGATCGAGAGCGAGAGAGGGAGAATGTGCTAGAGAGATCGAGAGAGAGGCATACCAGAGAGGCGATAGGTGACACGTGTGTGATTTAGCTATGTTAGGAAGTAGGGTTTTAAAACTTGATTACAGTTTTAACCTTCATATGTATTGTAATAAGATATTTTTCCCTCAAAAATTTAAAAAATACACATATGTGTATATAATATGTATTTACACATATATTATATATAAAAATAATTTACCGTGTCTCCGCTGTGTTTTTGTCCCTATTTTTTCAAAAAATAGGTGTCTCGTGTCTATGTTCGTGTCCGTATCCATTCTGGTGCTACGTATCCCTTGTTATGCCTATCTTTCAATACCGTTGCTAATTTCCCATGAGGTTTTTGAATCAGTGTTTCACTGAATGTCCCGAATTAGTCTATAATTTACTCCCGTGGTAATGATTCCTTTGGCATTACGGCATTTATCACATCCTAGGTCAAATTATTTTGTGCTTGACAGTTCAAGAATGTATGGTGATAAAAAAAGAAGGGGTAGAAAAAATGCCTTGAGCCAATATTCGAGCTCGGCACTGTGGTGCTTCTTTCCTATGAGGTTAGGTAGGTAGTTGAGTCGAAACTGGGAAGAAGACTAAGTTATTGGTTGTGCCAAGATTTATTACTTCCAAATGAACGAGGGTCCAAAGTGAATACCCTTGAAGCAACAAGCAAAACACCTTGTAGAGAGGTCTAATCTTGAGAGAAATAAATACTTGCGGCCTTGATCTTATTGTCAAAACACCTGCTTTTTTATAATTTTATTGTCTTGTGACTTTTTTAATTATGTTTGGAGATTTTGGGAGAGTGAAAATTGAAAAGAGAAAATTAAGAGAGAGAATATTTAAAAGATTAAGAGAGAGAGAGGGAGTATAATTATGATTCTTTTCTAAAACAAAAAAACAATCTTTTAAAACAAATAAGACTAATTTCTAAGAATCTGATCAGACAACAGAATAAGAAAATCCAATTGAAAATATAAAATAATTGGCAGTGGTGCCTTTTACCCTGTCGTATTTCCAAAACACATTCAATTATCATCAGCCGGAATTGCTACAAAGCCAGAGGCGTGACTGATCTCTCTGTAGTTTCCGGCTCTCACAGTTTCTGGGTCTAATGCAAGAGTCGCTGATTGAACCAGGTGAGCTCAATTTCAGTGATGGACATCTTTCCACGCACACACACACCTATTTATCTATATATATGTATATAACCTGATGCATACGCAGAGCTGTATGTTTTTCAATGGGTTTCCTCGTATGGGTTCTTACTAGAATTTTCTGAGTTGACTCTACTAATGGGTTCGATTACTTTCATATATTCGCATGTATATGCATTTTCTTAGATGTGGAATGTAATCTGCTTCTTTTGATTCGTGGGTGTTTCTTATTGCTTCTTGGTAGATTAATTTGGAACATTTTGGAGATTAATTTGGAACATTTTGGAGCAATTGTGCTGTACAATAATGTGTTCTGTTATAGGGAGAGCAGTTATGGGTTTTTGGGCGGCTAGTTTGAGTGAAATGGTATGCAATTGGCAAGTTGAGTACTGGATTTGGAAAATTTGGGAGGTGAAAATAAGATTGAAGTGTGTGGTGAGAACTTGCAGAGAGATCCAAACTAGAAATCTTGGTTGCCTACGACCTCGAACCACACTTGCCACTGCCCTTTTTTCTACAGCCGTGGTATCTGGCCGGCTTTGGGATTACCCCCAACCTAATGCCGACTAGTTATCCGGGTCTTGAAGTTAACGACCGGGCAAACCTTCAGTGACCCTTAGTGATTGGTTCTTGTGGGGTTCAACCTCGTGACCTCGGGGGGCAAGCCTCTTAGTCAACTCTCTCCTTCCACTGATCCAATCCCTCTCTCTCCTTCCAATGAACCAACCCCTTAGGGGCAAGCCCCTTAGTCATGCTGCCGCTGCCATTTGGGCACGCCTTTTACGCTTATCACTCACCTATGCTCTTGCAGCATGCCCCACCTCATGAATGGGGCAGTACTATAGTCATTTTCTTGTGTTTGTGCATATTCTTGCGTTGTGGAACATATTGAGGAAGATTTTTTTTGGTTGGACGAATGACAGCGATTAATGGGCACGGATCCTATGTCCTGGTAGCGCCATTCAAATATGTACTTGGAAACTTGAATAGGGGACTAGAAAATTTAGGTACTAATTGAAAGCTTTATTGAGAACTAGTGTGGAGAGATCCACCCTCGGTGATGCGACGTGACCATAGTGCCAACCAATGGAAAATCTAAGCATCCATACGCACTTCTTTCTTTTTCCTGGATAAGATTGGGAAACTACCTCTTTGCTAAGCACAGGAATGCTTGATCGAGAAAAGCAAGCAAAGAAGCGGGCATTTGGGAAGTCGGGCCGATCGGGTGTCTTCATTCAAGCGACGAAGAAGAACGAAACGAAGTGAGAGGGGCTAGGACTTGAAATCCGGATTCTGATTTGATTAGGCAGAAAGCCGCTCA
Source organism: Arbutus unedo (assembly GCA_014822125.1). Taxonomy (NCBI): domain Eukaryota; kingdom Viridiplantae; phylum Streptophyta; class Magnoliopsida; order Ericales; family Ericaceae; genus Arbutus; species Arbutus unedo. The sequence continues at coordinate 5,471 of JABCMJ010063154.1, forward strand.
ATCTGAGCCTTTTGGTTGGTTAGTGGTAGTCAAGGGGTGTCCCATAAAAACTCGATGTGTTATCCCTTTAGGCATCTTGAGTTTGAGAGGGGTGTTGAGCATATGGATTAACTATTTGCTCGTCTTGGAGGGTCTTATCCAAATATTATCTTTTGAAGAGCCATTTGTGGGGTTGCAAATATCTATCAATCTGATCTGATTTGTTTTTGAGGATCAAGTTGCTCCTGTAGCCTACGTAGAGAACAACCAATTAGTGCCACCTGGCCGTTACCAGCCGGAAGGCACGGAGTTTGAACGTGCGGGATGAAAGCACAATAGTAATTGTATTTGTAATTGATAGCGTACCTGATTTTGCCTTCTCATCTCCTATTTATAAGTCATCAAGTGCCTTAGTTTGGTAAGTGAATAAGGTGAGATCTTTCCCTAATTTGTACAATGCCATATATGGCCAATATCTTGTAACATAGCGGGTTTCCTAAACAAGAATATCCCCAAGATCTAGTACTTTTCTGTTCAGTTATCTCTCAATTCCAAAAAGGTTCTGATTGCCTCACCGAGTAGAGTGTCGGTCAATTCGGCATGGCGACAACCCATGCACCGAGCCTCCAATCTCCCGTCGATGGTTTCTCATCATGGTCCGTTCGGTAACACACCGACCGAAGCCCTGTGCTATCGACATGGGTCAATGCCACCTAGGCTTAGCCCAGACTTCGGCTCATCACCTCGGCTGTGGGTTCCCTCCGACCGACACAGCCCACGACGTCCCTCACTCAACCCAGCTGTTCAGCCCATCATTTCGGATATGGATTGGTCTGACAATTCGTCCCACTACACCATTTATGCACATCATGGAAAAGTCGCATCCTGTTCATTTCTCATTGCCAACCTACGGTGATCGTATGCAACCATGTTTTGCTTATGTTGAGTTTTGGAAATTCGTAGAATGGATAATTGAATATTTAGTCAGTTGTCCTAAAGCTTTATATTCTAAAGAAAAGCTGATGGGGAGATCTAGCAAAACATCATCATAAGTAGTGAGCCATGACCTTTCCATTATGTTCTTTGCTCATTTGAGGCCCTTGCTATGTGTGTTCTTCAGTACCGTTGCTAATTCTCCATGAGGTTTCTGAAATGGAGTTTCAACGAATGACCTACATTAGTCAATAATTTACCCGTAGATTGTCTTGCACCTCTAGCAGAGAAAATCATACACACTGTGGGTTATACGAAACTTCTCTAAAACCAACAGGCGAGCTACGTTTTGATACAATCCTCCTGTTGTCTTACTCTCGATTTGAATGAGATAGGATAGGATAGCGTCAACTATACTCATTGTAGAGAGATCCCGCCTTTTGGGATTTCTGGGGAGGATAGCCAACCAACACAGAGAATTATTTAGCAACCCAATTGTCATTTTTCTGCACTCGACAAAAGCACCAAATTCCAGTTTGGGTTATGTTCCATATACGAAAGAAGAAAGTTGTAAATTTTCAAACATTTCTTTTGCAGATTATATGACTTCTAGATCTTTGAAATTTTATGCATCGTTTTGTGTTTCATGCATTCACGTTTCATAAAGTGATACATCTCACCTGACACTATTGCTTCTGCTTGGTATTTGTATGATCATCCATCGTTTGTAGAGGAAGGAATGGAGGAGGAATCATCAAATCCACCAGTTTCATTTATGGACAAGTTATCCCTTTACAAGAAAATGGTTTGGGAAACTTTCAAAAACAAGCCAATCTCATATTGGGTTCTGCTACTCCTAAGCAGTGGAGCAATGCTCGTGGCATTCCCCGCATCTAGTATCCTTTCTCGTCTCTATTATTCGAACGGTGGGACGAGCAAATGGATCATTTCATGGGTTGCTGTTGCAGGGTGGCCTCTAACCGCTTTAATCCTCATTCCCACGTACTTCTTTTGCAAAACTTCTCCCTCTCCCCTAACCCTAAAGCTCACACTTTCCTATATTGTGTTGGGTTTCTTAAGTGCCGCTGATAACCTCATGTATGCATATGCATATGCATACCTCCCAGCATCGACTGCTTCTCTTTTAGCATCATCATCCTTAGTGTTTTCGGTCCTGTTTGGATACCTTATTGTGAAGAACAAAATCAACGCTTCGACAATAAATGCAATGGTGGTCATTACCGCTGCTATGGTGATCATTGGATTGGATTCGAGTTCCGATACATATGGTACTATCACTGATAGTCAATACATTATTGGTTTTATTTGGGATATTCTAGGGTCTGCTCTCCACGGGCTCATTTTCGCTCTCTCGGAGCTTGTTTTTGTGAAACTGCTCGGAAGGATATCGTTCCACGTTGTTTTAGAGCAACAAGTGATGGTTTCTTTTTTTGCCTTTGTGTTTACCACAATTGGGATGATCGTGAACAGCGATTTCCAACAGATGAGTTCTGAGGCTAGAAGTTTCAGTGGAGGAAAAGTCTCTTATATCATGGTTCTTTTATGGGCTGCTATTACTTTTCAGTTGGGTGTTTTAGGAGGCACTGCTGTGCTTTTTTTGGCTTCTACTGTTCTAGCTGGTGTTCTCAATGCAGTCAGGGTTCCTATCACAAGCATTGCTGCAGTTGTACTGTTGAAGGACCCTATGAGTGGATTCAAAATCCTTTCTCTGATCATTACCGTTTGGGGATTCGCATCGTATATCTACGGTAACTATTCTTTGCGTAAAGATTCTGCATAATCTGTTTGTGGATTATTGTTTGCATACTTACAGGATGGGGCTCCCGTCTGTCAAGACAGGTCTGAAACAAGTCACATCTGGTGAAATCTGTATAATTACAACGATTGCTATTGTGATAGACGAACCAGAGGGTTATTTTTTTCTTTAATGTTTCTCTTAGGACATATGTTGTATCTGCTTCAAATTGTCTGTTGTATTGCCATCTGATTTTATTTTTTTCCAAAAAATGAGTAATTAAAAGATCATCTTGGTGGCCTTTACTTTTGGTAATAGTTCTTTTTGGCCAATTTCTATTCCTCTTCTATTGCAGCACCATATTCATAATTTGATTGTAAGGGCTAAGGCTCCCCTTATCCCTCTCCTTTTTCTTTCCCCCTGACCATGTGCAGGTCACACGCTACGGTGGTCTTTCATTTGTGTGAGTTTCTTGTCAATCACGCTCTTTTCGAACAACCCGACGCTTCACCAAAACTCACCATAGATTGATCCAGCAATTAGTTGCTCATTGCCACTCCAAATTAGCAGAAAAAGGATAGTGAATAGCCTCACACTCAAGGATTGGAAGAAAACAGAGCAAAGCCCCTGCCACAATCTGGTCCTCAACAATATCTGGACTGCCACACCATTTCTAGCAGAACACAAAGAACATGTTTTTGAACACCAAGGACAATGTTCTGTAACCAATGATTTCTGTTCGATATTCAAATCCCTTGAAGAACGGAGTCAACGGACGATGCACATTCAGGGAAGTCAACGAATGTTTAAGCAAACACCAACTTTGTAAAACTCAACTTGTAATACTGCCCGAAGACTTCCCAAAAATTTCATGATTTAGATCCTGCTACAGGCTCGAGCGAAAGACGAAAAACAACAGAAAAAACTGAGCGCTTCAAATAACGTCAAACAAACACAAGTAGATAACAGAATACGGTGTACATATCCAGCCTGTATAAGTTTCATCTTGCTACAAGAACAAGGACCCTTTTCTCCCAAAAGAAACAGGAAAACAGGTTTCAGTTACATAGCTGTAGGCCATATTTATAATATCATGCCCTTACACACCACCAATATAGCCAATAAAATCAACTGTTAGAACACATAATAAGAGTTGCTTATTCCAGTAAGAATGTAGCGTTTTTAGGTTTTTGGACCAATGTCCTTGAGGGCGCAGATTTGCTCTTCACCCATTGCAGACATGACAGTCACCACAAGGTCCTTCCCTTCACCGAACCCATCCTTGATCTACACGCAAGAGATATTGAAACAAAAAGCTCATTCTGATTACGTATGGAACAAATAAGAACGAAAAAAGCTCGGGAAAAAATAATAATAAACTCCGGAAGTTCGACAGGAAAAACCAGTTGGTTACCTGGGTGAGGAGAGAGTCATCAGTGGGGAGCCTCAGATCATCCTTGGTGTTACCATTTTCAGTCAGAAGGCTAACCTGGAAAAAACAAAAATCAAGTTGTTTAAGATCATAAGACACCAACTGCCAATTCAAACATGAATGTTTGTGGATTCTTGATAAAACGAAGCAAGAGGAGCATGCAATCATCGTAAAGACGAAGCAAGAGTTGTGTTTGATCATGCAATTGTTGTACCAGCACAATTGCTGAAAGAATTAGTTCAGCCCAGATAAACAAGGATACTCGCAGGGAAGTTTGTTTCGGTATTCAAACAACAAAAGTATGATAAGCTCGCAGGTAAGTTTTTCTTGGTATTCCAACAACAAAAGTATATTATTTGGGCTCGGGCGCGCTTCTAATTGATAAATTGGACTGATATTGTCAAATTGGGTTTTTTTGGTGTGGGTGGGTGGGTTTTTTTGGTGTGTGTGTGTGGTTGGGGGGGGGGGGGGGGGGGG
>JABCMJ010063236.1:0-10543 GCA_014822125.1 Arbutus unedo
TAGAAATGCGGACTAGAAATTTCTAGAGTTGCGGACTAGAGATGTGAATATTAATACTTATAAGCGTAATATTTACATTGATAAAAAAAAAAAAGAAAGCAGAAATTAAATGAAAAGAGCAGAAATTAAATAAGAAACACAGAAATTAAATAAGAAAGATAAAAATTGGAATGAAACGGTTGTTGCAGCGCTACCTTGTATTGATATCAAGATCTGTCGATTATAAGTGAAAGAAACACAAAAGACTACGCTAAACCATAAACTGGCATAACAACGGATATTAAATCCTATTGATACCCCGGGCTACGCTAAAGCGAAAGTACATTCGAATCTTTCTGATAGTTGAAATTAAAATAGGCAGAAGCTCTGCTTGTATTTGGACAAAAATCCTAATTAAAAGATCCTAACCCTAATTTAGTTCTGATATCGAGCGTCCAGAGCTAAAAAGCTGAGAACGAATCGGATGTAGAACACTCGAAGAATTTCTGAGATGAAAATATTCTCTATTTTTACTATGGGCAATGAAAAAAAAAGAGAAGAAGAAGAGAGAATGGAACAGAAATATTTCGTGTTTTTACTCTCTCGTTTTACTATGGGATTCGATTTCTGACTTCGGGAGCTTGAAAATATTTTCAAGAGAGAGGAGGTGGTCTGGCCGATGATCTAGGGTAAAAAAAATCTGATCCCGAAGCCATTGGTGAAGCCTTGTATTTATAGACGTAGCTGACCAATAGAAATTAAACCTTAAGGCTAAGTTTCTATCGATTCGATATTATTTTGTTTTGACCAAGCCAAGCCAAAATTACTTTGGGCAACACAACCTGCACTGTACATGCGCCCAAATTGCAGCGCCATGTGACATCATCATGCTGGAAATTACACTTGCACCCCTAGTTCTTGTACGTGTACTGAAATACTAATTTCTGACAAGGGAACTTCAAATGAATTCAGATTGGACCATGGATATAGCCGTTGAATTTGTATCGATTCACTGATTAATAATATGTATCCTTTGAAATTTAAAAATATCATCTCGTAAATCGTGCATTCAGATTGTGCCGGTTGGTCGCTAATTACTTTTAAAATATGACTTTTTAACTTAACGACTTCAGATTGAACCCCGGATACAGCCATTGAACTCGTATTAATGTGATGATCAATAATATGTGCTCCTTAAAGTTTAAATTTATCAGCTCGAAAATCGTGCTCCCGATGCCTCGTTTCGAATAACCGAAAACTGTCAACGTTGTCTTTTTTTTATCTTAATCACTGTCAATGGACTTGTATCATTGTACTGATCGATAGTGTGAGGTCTTCATGATTTGGTGAAATTATTTTTCAAATAGTGCTCCCGAACCCTGGCTTGTGCAAAGACGACTCGACCATTTGTTTGTCGGTTTACCGAATTTCTTCAAGTTTGTTCTTGGAATGTTCAATTGCCCTTCGAGGTACTTCAATGTCATCATATTGAGATTCTTTATGACAATTGAAGTGGTGAAGTCCCCCTGGGTCAATTAGATGTCCCTTCGTTCACGCTGAATTTAGAAAGCGAAATTGTCTATCCATACTCGGATCCCCCTCATACCTCATTCGACCACTCTGACTGCTTACTGAGACATGTTAAACCCTGGCATGCAATGTGGAGATGCTTTGGATTGATATTGTGATGATGTAGAGGCCTGTGTTTGCTGAATCGGTCCTTTAGGGATAAAATGATCACTTTATGCGTTTGGCTTCTTTCAGTCTTTATTAGGCATCCTATTTTGCCTAATATTGAGCGGTGGGGTAAAATCTGGTATCAACAGAATGCCAAGAAGTGTTATGTGGCAGTAGTCAAGAGCAAGGCAAGCCCAAAACAAGTCCATTGGATGGAAGTTCCAAATGCTCCAATACTTGAAGATGTTAGCACAGAGCCTATAGACAAAGCAATTGAAGGTCTGTTTCTAGTACCGACTGATGATGCCAACCTAACAAGACTTTCTTGTTAGGGTCTAGCCTCAAAAAGGCCGAATGAAAGGAAATGATTGCCATCCTTCGGCGCAACAGGGAGATGTTTACTTGGATGCCTTCCAAGATGGCAGCAGTGGGGCTTTTATCATCCATCGACTCAATGTCAACCCCTTTCGACATGCAGTCATCCAAAAGTCATGCCGTTCGACAGTGATACATACCGAAGCCGTCATAGAAAAAGTCAGCCGATTGTTGGAAATCGGGGCTATGGAGGAGGTGAAATATCTAGCACGGCTTGCCAACATGGTTATTGTCAAGAAAAAGAACGACTAGTGGCGTGTTTGTGTCGATTATACAAACCTCAACAATGCTTGACCCAAAGACTGTTTATGCCTGTCGAGGATTGACCAGTTGGTGGACTCAACTACCGGACATGCTCCATTGAACTTCATAGATGCCTACCGAGGCTACCACTAGATCACCATGCATGAGCCTGATAGGGAGAAGACCATATTCATCAGTCCTTGAGGGTTGTTCTATTGTCAAGTGATGCCCTTTGGCCTTAAAAATGCTGGGGCTACATACCAAAGAACGATTACCAAGATGTTCGACAAATAAATTGGTGACATAATGGTAGCCTACATCGACGACATGGTCGTCAAGAGTTGGCAGGAAATCAATCACCTTGCTGACCTTCAGAAGGTTTTCAAAATCTTGAAGCAACACAAGCTCCGTCTTAATGTCGATGAGTGTGCTTTCAACGTTGGCTCTGGAAAGTTGCTGAGCTCCATCGTCACCATAAGAAGCATTGAGGCTAACCCCAACCAAATCACAATAATCAATGACTTGGAAGCTCCCTATACCATTAAAGGGGTTCATAAACTAGTGGCATGGCTGTCGTGCTGAACAGGTTCATCCACCGGTCATTAGACAAATGCCGACCATTTTTTGAACTCTCAAAAAGTGCAGCCGAATGAGCTTTAACTAGACTTCGAAGTGCGACCGAGTGCTCCAAGACCTCAAACACTACATATCCTCAGCTTCACTACTCACCATGCCTAAGGACAAAGAGTCTCTATTCATCTACCTAACCATCTTTCAACACACTGTCAGTTTTGTTTCCATACAGCAAGAGGGCATCTCCCCATCGACTAGGTAACTATCCCTGGAGGAATTTGCATTGGCCTTAGTCTCAGCATCTAGGAAGTTGGTGTTGTACTTTCAGGTGCATATCGTAATGGTTCTGACCGGGCACCCCCTCAAAGCATTGTTTCACAAGGCAGCCTCTCCAATAGGATTTTAAAGTGGGCCATGGAGTTGGCTAACTTTGATATTCGGTACCGTCCATGGAGGCAATCAAAGGTTAGCTCCTCGCAGATTTCATCACAGAATTTGCACCAAGTACCAACGGACGGCCACGGATGATGGACGCTCAACTTGTCAAGAGCAAGCAATGAAAGCATTTGTACGGTAATTTTTAGAAGTTGTACGTTGATAGAGCTTCCAACAACTATAGGGTAGGAGCTGGAGTGGTTCGCATTTTCCCTGAGAGAATTTGCCACGAGTAGGCCATCAGCATCAACTTTACAGCTTCTAACAACAAGGCCTAGTATGAATCCTTCCTTGCTAGCCTCCTATTTGCCAAAGGCGTAGGAACCAATCATTTGGAGGCTTACATCGATTCCCAATTAATGGTGAACCAACTAACCCCTCGGTTCAAGCATTTCAACCTCAATAAAGTGGCATGAAAACAAAACACTCATGTTGATGCCTTAGTAGGGCTCGCTTTGACCTTGGATACTGGTGGCAGAGGACCATTTGAGTGGGCATCCTCCCAACACCGAGCATTAATGATCATGAAGTCTTAGAGGAGGTGCTCTATATTACTCTTGGGCCTAGTTGGATGGATTTGACAATTGCCTACCTCAAGGATGAGGCCCTGCCTGAACACCAAAGGGAAGCACCAAAGGTTATACACAAGGCTGGTCAATTTTAGTTGGGTCCCAAGCCCAATCTTTATCAAAGATCCTGTTCGGGACCTTACCTCCTCTGCATGCACCTGGCACAAACAAGTGTCGTACTCCATGAGTTTCATTCAAATTGTTGCATATATCATTCTGGTGGACACTCACTTGTCCACCAGGCCCTCTCTCAAGGATACTGATGGCCGAATATGAAAAAGGAAGTAGATTAGTTGGTTAAGGAGCGTGTGACCAATGCGAGAGGTTTGCTCTTCTTCTCCATCAATGTACCATGCTCTATTGCTGGCTGTTTCTTTGGTGCTAGATGAGGTGGCAGAGGAGGAGGAATTACAGCAGCTAGTCTGGTCTGGATCTGTTCGTCCATCTTGGCCTTCTTCTTGAGGAGACTTTAGCGTCCTTGCCTTTTCTCTTCCTCTATGAGTCGAAGATGCTCTCACTCAGCTCATTGATCCCAATAGTCAACTTTAAAGTCTGCATCTCTCTTGCCTCCTTAATTGAATCAACTTCTGCAAAGGACACCTCAGCAGGGTCAATTTCCTTAAACAGCTGTTGTAACTCAGGATCACTGACACTTGAAAGCGTCGACCCACTATATCCAAAAGACTTGATACCTAATGATACGGAGATAACGGTATCCGAAGTGGGATGATCTCTCAGCTCTCTAATGATACCAAGTGGCTAGTTGTTGTGAGAACCAACTTTTGGACTTTGAGGGGATGGTGCTCAGTATCCTACAGATTGATTTGGGTTGTTGGAGTCTTCATGCCAGGAAATGTTAACGCTTGCTGTTGGACTCGGCACAAGATTTGAGCATCGATCGATTGGAGTTGACGTAGCCCAAAAGCACGATACACCTCTTTTGCCTTTTCAAAATGCGAGCTCTTGATCTATCTGAGCCTTTAGTGCTCTTTTCTTCAGTCGATTGATGACTCGAGTCCCTACAAAAGCACGATTGTTATGAAATCGAAGGCTCAATGTTGTAACAATTTGAAACAAGATAAAGCATGAATGCTGATTCTACCTATGCCACCTATGGCTCTCGGCATAGGGTATATCTTAAACTCGTCAAGAGCAAACTCGAATTCTCCCATTACGGTCACAAAATAATTGTGTACTTATCATAGTCTGACAACTTCCGAATTTTCTTCTTCTGGCCAGTTGGGCAGGTTAGAAACCTCCTCTTGGAGACATTATTTTTGCCGAGGTAATAAACATCGAACAGCTCTTCGATCTCAAAGGTGAGGCCATACCTCTCCCTTAGTTCCATGATCCCCATGATCATTTGGTAGAAATTTATCATCACTTATGAAGTGGTAAGACATAGGGTGTTTAGTACCTGCCTCGGGAATGGATGAAGGGGGAACCGAACTCCCCCCTCGATGATGGCCCTTAGTGGCATTATAATTTTCCACTCATCGACATACAGGGCTGTCACCCGACTAGATCAAATCTATATATCATCATCCGGGATGTCGTATGTCTGCTAGAAGCTAGACAGGCTCTCAGCATCATCAAAGAATTTGGTATGTTGATTCTTGTCTATGTTCAGCATCTCAACAGAGCCACTCAGCTCTGGTTCCCCCAGTATGGCACAACAACACTTGAGTTGAACCCACTTTGGGCTCAGGCATCCTATTCAGAAGTGCATGGGTGTTAAAAAATATGCTAAAATGTGATGCCTGATGCTACATCTATGAGTACTCGGCCAAGAGACGTGGCCTAGGCCAAACATCAAAACTCTCAACCGATTTTTGGGGCTAATGTGACAACCCCAGATGACAGTTTCGTCAAAAATGCAAAAAATGCTCAAGAACGCATGAAAACCACTCGAAATAAGAAATTCATAAATGAATCTTACCTGAAAGATGAAGACGATGGAAGATCGCCGGAAATATGGGCTGGATTGAGAAAGGATCGAATCACAAAAATGGAAGATTGGAGAGAGTTCTGAGAGTTTTAAAGAGAGAGTGAAGTGAGACATTCTCTCTCCTAAACCTCCGTCAAACGGAAAATTGTAGCATTTTGCTTCTGTCCGTTAGATCAAAGACACATGGTAGCATCTCCTAGCGTGACGGCCCGCTTGACCTATCCTCTCTCTGCCATTAGTATCCTAAAGAAGTGGGCTAGATCGATCAATTGGGCTTCGGCCTTCATACGGTCAATCCCTCTTTACAGTTGACACTGAGCATAGAAATTAAGGGGCTATTGTAGTAGGTTGGATTTGCATAGTAGTGGGACTTTTGGCCCACGATCACCCTCAACCCATCTACGTTGGGCTCGAGTTGGGCTAGTCCCAAGAACAGTTCTATTGACACTCGACTTCAGGACTCAAAGAGGTTGCCTGGCATGCTTCGGTTGGTGCCCAGAGCACAACATGCTAGGTCTGGCCGAACCTTCGCTGGGTCAATGTTCGTCACCAGGATTGATCTCCTTAAGTCATGACCTTCGGTCGTGCTGCCGAAGGCTCTATGCTCGGCTTAGCCACGTGGAGGCGTATTTCTCATGTTGCGGACAATTGCACGGACGGACGTGAGGAAGGCAATTACTGGACATGCCAACGTGCCCTTTCGATCGGCATAGATGTGGGACACGTGGCAAGAGCACTGTGAGTCCCGAACCGCGTTATGACATTCTCGGCCAAAGTCTCAGGCAGGCTGTTGGGCTCCCTCTCTATAAATACACCAAAGGCACTCTAACTTCAGGTATCTACACATTCAGTCTCACACTTTCAAGACAGTTTGCTCCCTCCCTTCGTAGGAAAACTAACTTGATCGTCAGAGTATCAACCAAAGACTCAACCCCGATCGGCACTAACCTAGTGTCTATGTGGTTTTGCAATTTGACGAAAAGTTCATAAAGTTCAGAGCGAGGAGTCGAATTCGTGAATTCCAGACTCAGGATATCCATGCTTGAATTAACTTACATTCTGTCTTACTTCTTTAACTCTCAAATATCAATTGAACCTCATGTCTTTTCGATGTTAGGAGCTATGAGAAAGTAATTTAGAACAAAAACTTTTATTTTCTAATGAAAAATCACTTAATTTCTTCACCATAGAAAGAAAGTGATTCAATTTTCATGTGTTCCAATTTGATGACCTGAGATCATGTACTGACTTCAAAGAAGTTAGGATCATTTAATTATTGACTACTTGAAACTCACCTTGATGATAGTCCACGGTAAACTGCAAAATAAAAGTAAACAAATTAATTAGTAGATTTTCGGTATCCATGATTGCAATTGACATGTAAGTTAATTAGCAAGATGGAAATTAAGAAGAGACATGTTGGTGACCATGTGTGCAAGAGAGAGAAGAAATACTAAAAAAAAAAAAAAATTGAAACGGAAGTGGGTGAGAGAGCTACCAAATGGCAAATTCAATGATATCTCAAGCCATTTGACATTCTTTATCATACATTATTTACATCCTATTGCTTGATTTGTTTATTTCCCACCTTAAATCTTTTAGTCCTTTGGATTTTTTAATTATTCCTAAAATTCTCTACCTCTCTCTTTCATTGTCTCTCTCTGTCTGTCTGTCTCTCTCTATCCCTCTCTGTGCGTGGTGCTAGAGGAAAAAAAAAATCAATTGTCAACTAGGTTGGCCGACACTAATCCCTCTAAAAGAACTATAATTGTCCTATCTTTCATCATCAGTTCAATACTTGATTCTTCAATTAGATGCTTTATATAATCACTATCACTATTTTTTGTTTTTGTTCGGCAATGAAGGTGTATTCATTTCAGGATACATATTATATATTTGAGTACATTAGAGTTGCATGTGTAAGGGTCATTTAAGTATTTCAATATGCAGAAGGCTAGTAGGTTGGGTGAGAAAGATAATAGCTAAGAGAGAGAATTAAGAGAGACTTAGGACAATTTTAAAATTGATTGGATACTTCGATTATAAAAAAATAAAAAATTATAAACGCCAGATATATAGACAAAAACAACAAAACATAACTACGATTAATAACTAGAAAGAGAAATATACAAATTCTGTTTAAAAAAAGGAGAACAGTAAAGAAAATTAATAGCTACGACAAGTACATAATCACAAAAGGTAAAAAGAAGAGGAAAAAGATGTAAAGAGGGTGAAGGGTTTGACTTCCAATTCCCTGCTATGATTATAAGTGAAACCGTAGAGATAAGTGGCGCCGATCGTTACTACAATAATTTTAACATCTGCATAATTATTTGTATTTTTATTTTTTAACAGCAAATTATGTAGACCGTACGCACCTAGGTTTTTCTATTTAAAAAATCAAGTAGGAACATGTATCATTCGTCCCTGATCGGAATCACCAATATCGGCGCAGTAGTCAATCTCCTCTTTAGTTCCTGGAGAGATCGCTCGCAAGCCTCGTTCCAAAACAAATTTGACACCCTTCTGAGTCAGCTGGGTCATTGGTCTCCCCAACTTGGAAAAATCTTCAGTGAATCTCCGATAGTATCCTTCGAGTTCCAGAAAACTCCAAACTTCGAACACTGTTCTAGGTGATTTTCAATTCAAGACTACTTCCACTTTACTAGGATCCACGGCAATTCCTTGTTCTGAAATGACGTGTCCAAAGAACTTTACTTCCTTCAACCAAAATTCGCATTTACTCGCCTTAGTGTACAGCACCTGCAACACTATCCTTAAGTGCTTTTCATGCTCTTCTTCCGACGGCGAGTGGATCAATATGTCATTAATAAAACAAACACTAACTAACCTAAGAATGGTGCAAAAATCTTGTTCATGAGACTCATGAAGACAGCTGGTGCGTTGGTCAGTCCAAATGGCATGACTACAAACTCATAGTGTCCATATCGAGTTCTAAAAACAGTCTTTAAGATATTCTCATTTTTTACTCGTAGATGGTGATAGCCTGATCGCAGGTCCATCTTCGAAAAGCATCTAGATCCTCGTAGCTGGTAAAAAAAAATCATCAATCCTCGGTAACGGGTAGCGATTCTTAATCGTAACTACATTCAACTGTCGATAGTCGAAACATAACCTCAAAGTTCCATCCTTCTTCGTAACGAACAATGCTCCCTATGGAGAAGTACTAAATTGGACGAAACCCTTATCCAACAGCTCTTGCAACTGAACCTTTAATTCCTTTAGCTCTACGGGTGCCATCCGGTGCGGTGCTAACCCATGTAGCTTGCCTGGAAAAACATCAGCGTACTCACATACGACTCTAGGCAGATCCAACTTTGTGCGGTCCTTTTCTTCAACATCAAGCTTGCTATCTAGCCGGTTAGGTTCTAGCGTTATCTCGATCTTCTGATAGTAGAAGAGGGGTCCTGTCTATCCCCTTAAACAAGAACCTTGTCCCATCGGCAGCGATTGCGGTCACCCACTTCTGTTGGCAATCTATCAAAACTCGGTGCGCAGACAACTAATCCATCCCAAAACTCACGTCAAAATTTGACATTTCGATCGCTCGTAAATCATAAGACAAACGCCAATCGGTCACCTCTAACTCGCAGTCCTAACATGTAAAACCTACTGATGCCTGAACCCCCAAAGGTGTCGCTACACTAAATGCTTTCCCAAGTCGTTTCATAATAAATCGATGGTCGTTGCCTTTGAACTTTGAAAAGATCGATGTGCGATAAGCAGGTCCACGCGGTTGGCATTCTGCATGCTAGCAGCAAGATTGTGAAGCATCCATGCGACATCGTTCACTGCTAGGTCAAACAAAATATTCACATTCATAGGTGGCGGCGACAGCGCACCTGTCGTTCCCAGGTTGTGGTGCAGAGTAGTCAAAGGCGCATCATTGCCGTTAATAGGCTCCGTGCGTAAACTAGTTATCATCTATTGAAAATAAGACTAAGCGTCTACGACTAACCTCTTATAGTATGAGTCTAACAGATATGGCTCAACGAAACTAATAGCAATCCTTGCATTAAAATGAACAGGTAACACATGTAAGTCAAAGCTAACGTCTTGTGAATCTGATGACGACATATATAATATAAAAGAGAAAGGAAAAGAAAATCTAAAACCTCTACCAATTCAATTACATATAGTTTTTCAGAAAACTTGAATTATTTGGGTGTTAACACACTCGCACATGCAGTTAACTATATGAGTCACGCGCTAAATAACTAAGCTACCCAAACCCAAACTCTCTAGGTTCTCAACCTAGGGCTCTAATACCAAGTGTAACGCCCCATAATTTTATGGTACGTTAAAATAAAATAATAATCATTTACGCAGCGGAATAAAATTTTAATTTAAAAATAAAGGCTCAATTCGTAAAATATTTATTAATTGTCGGCAAAACAACCGACCCAAAATTTAATTCACCAAATAGTTTCGAAACTAACAATTCAAGTCATAATTCTCATTAAATAAAATCAACTGAAATGACACCCTAGGTTACACCATTAGATTGTTACTGGTACAGCCATGGCTCTGGTACACTATTCTCATCCAATTCAGTCTCTTGAACTTTCGAGTCATGTTCCCCATCGACCTATTCTTTAAAACCTGACGTGAAATGCCAGAAGCCAAGAAGTAGCTCGAAATGAATGATTAACACTCAGTAGAAAATATCTAATCTTACCCCTAACTTACAAATAAACACACATGATAATCTTTCTATACAACA
>JABCMJ010063275.1:0-12741 GCA_014822125.1 Arbutus unedo
CAAACACTTCACAGATTCTGATTATGAGTTTTCAAAATCTAAAATTTTAAAATCAAAATTCCAGAATCCAACAACACCTCAAAAAATCTCTCCCAAACACCCTCTAATTTCAAGCTCTCTTCTAAAAAAGAAAATGTAGTTCTGATTATACACAAGTGGTGCAAAAAAGGAGAAAATTTAAGGAGGGCCTTTTCCAAGAAGTATTCCCTCGCCCCTTGAAAAGTGCAATATGTCATAAACAAAGAGCAAGATACTGATTTTAAGGGTGCAGCCAGTTTATCTCCTGATCCAATATTTTCAGGATCCAAGTGAAGTAAATATTGAGAACAAGAAAACGAGGAAACAATGAAAGATCTCGCATTAACAGTTTCTCATACGGAAAATCCAAAGCAACAATTCAAAGTGGATTCTCATGACAGAACCAATGAACTCACCATAGGTACAAAAAACCTTGATATCTGGTCAGCTAGCTTCTGAACAGGTGCTCTGGCAAGCTGAGCAGCTTCAACTAACTGAACAATTTGGGAAAGCGCTGTCTCCGGCCCAACATGAGTGGCCTTAACTAGTAAACATCCATTCTCATTCATGGTCCCACCAATAACCTGCAAATGTTATCTCAGAAAGATACTTTTTCCAGTGTCATTTCTAAAATCTTGCGAAATAATCAATTTTACAGAGGATAAAAAATGATGTGTACCGCTTATCCCAAAAAAAAAACAAATGATGTGTACCTTGTCACCAGGTCTTTTAGCTATTGGCCTTGCTTCTCCTGTGATCATACTTTCATTCACATGACTCTGACCATTAATAACAACGCCATCAACAGGAACCTTTGCCCCGGGAACAATCTTAATTACGTCATTCCTTTCTAGTAGTTGAGTGCTAATTTCCATCTCCGATATGACATGGCCATCATCATCCAATGTTAACAAGCAAGCGGTATCAGGAGCAAGGTCTGTCAACTTTCCTAAAGCATCGGATGTCTTTCCTTTAGCCACAACCTCTAAATATTTTCCTAAGAGAATAAATGATATCAACATAGTGCTAGTATCAGCAGAAGTGCCCAATGCAACCAGAACATCCATATTAGCTGATCTTCGTCTCAATGCATGATACGAGCCCACATAAAACCTGACAAGTAGATCCAATACGATGAGACTATGAGAATATGAAATTATGTGCATCCTGAAACAACTATAGAGAGAGGGATTAAAATTAATATGATTGAGATACAAGTAAACTATCTCTTCTTCCATCCCATTTTGTTTTTCCATTTGCAGTAGACATGCCTTTTTCAGATAGGAAAGTAAAGTAATATTATTTTCTCGTGCACAATATTTTAAAAGAATATTCTAGCAACTACTAGTCATCTCTTTCTTTTGATAGGTGGAAAGAAAGTCAAAAAATTGTTCACGGAGATACATTAACTTTTTATCTGAAAAAAGACAGTCCTACCAAAAATCAGCAAAAAAAATTGACGGGGGGAGTCATACGGTACCTTCGGCCAATAATAAACTGCACTGGAGTGCAAAGGATCCAGCTCAAAAGCATCTTAACAGTGAGCATGTTGTGAACCTTATAATCTAACCAATTCCCGTAAGGCCGAAGCATTGGAAGTACCATGGAGAAAATAAAAACAGGAACAGAAAACAGGCAACTCCACCAGAACTGGTTTCTATACATCTCGATTTCATGCTGCCTCTCTGTTTCTCTTCGCCTTGGTGGGATGTCAAAGCTTGCTTGATAGAAGTGCGGCCCACTGCCAGCTTCACCGATTCGCTGTATGAGAGACCTTGGGCCAGTGATGTCTGGGTCATAGCTAACAGTAACCTTATGGCCTTCCAAATCCATATCAACATGATTTACACCTTCCAATGACTCAAGGGACAATTTAATCACAGTCAAATCTTCAGGGGTGTTGATTCCTTCAATCTTTAGATGCACTTTGTTTACATCACTTCCAGAGCTTATAAGGTCAGTGCCAAATCCAGCATCCTCTACCGCTTCAATAATGTGGTCACTATCAGTGAGATTTGGATCAAAGAGGACTTTTGCCTCTTCTAGAGCCAGACCAACAACAGCTTTCTTCACTCCTTCAAGCAATAAAAGGGCACGTTCAACAGACTCAGAACAGCTCGTACATGTCATTCCTTTAATTCTGAGTCGACATACTGCTATGTCTTGCTCTGGAAAATCATCAACTTGAAAACCCGTTGCTTTCACAGTTTCTTTAATTGTTTTTTCCTAAAATAAAGTCTCGTTGTTAAATCATTCTCAGGCGAGATACCAAAGTCAAGACAGCCAACTAACAATCCATCAAAAAAATATCATACTTCCATAAGCATAAAATTTTTGGCAAAGTGAGCTTCACAAGAGGCATCTATGTCCTCCAGAGATGGAGAAAGCAAGAGAGACTCCTTATCGGATATTCAATAGAATTTATGTTACTTAAGGAGTTAGTAAAGGTTCAGAAAAAAATTCTCTTTTGTCCTTCTTTTTGGTTATAACACTTACTAATTTTTATGGGATTGGTAGAGTAGGGAATATTCATGATGTCAATTTCGTTGATTTGCATACAGAGTCAACTTCAAAAATATCTTTGGCAAGGTTCTAAATTTCTCTTATATTCCTTTGATTGAGCATCAACCTAGCCGAACCAGGTTCTTTTCACTCTTTTTGTTGGGTGGCCATGACTTGAGTGTGGTTTGGGGTGGAGCGTATTGTTTGAGGTTCAGCATAATATCCAGTATCACTGCTTCAGACGTAACTAAGCTCAAGGTAGAACAACTTAAGAGCACTGACACTGAACGTGAAGAAACAGAAATCAAGTTAATGTCATTTCTCATCCAGGTACCCACTGCTATATGTGAAAATACAACCCAAAAGGTTGCAGACAAGAGACGTAGAGTGAGATTTTGAGTAATCCCACAATCTTGACATATATGCAATGAGCCAATGAACAAGAGAATTCAACAATAATCATTAAACTTGACTTACAGTGATAAGGTCTGGCATGTATCTGACAACAGCCTGCCCTTCCAGTGGTGACACCATAACGCTCACAACACCACTGAGCTTTCCAAGCGCCAATTCTATGGAATTCGAACAAGATGCACACTCTATGCCCCTTATTTTGAACATAACCGTCTTAATTTTCTTGTCTCCGCTATGAGTTGGCTGAGAAATTTTGAGTGCAACAATATCTGAAGATTTCATAAGAGGTTCCATCAGATCATCCTTCCCGTTAACTTCCATTTCCTTGTTCTACGATTTCAAAGTTCAAGCCCTGGACAAGAATAAAACACAAACAGAATTACAAACTTTCCAAAACTAATACCCAAATGTGAATCATGGTGTACAGCGGCAACCAAAATCAATTAAACAAAAATAGTAACTACAACTGACAAACACTTCGAATGAGCATAAGCAACCCAAAACATAAGTTCAAACTAATTATTTCCACTTCAAAGATTCAATGTCCATTATAAAGCAGGTGAGGATTAATAATGGACAACAAAAGCACTGAGATTTTGGTGGTGGTTCCCAGTTATAGTCCTTGAAAATATCTCTGTGCGGGTAAATGAAATATGATTAAACACATTCTGTGTGTGTGCACGCCTGTGTCATGGACATGCAATTTCAACAAGTTTAAATATCCTTAATGGGTATTCATTTATGTGGGTTCTCCTTATCGATGGTCTTTTTATTTTCTGGCGATAACCAGGTAAGAGAAAACTTTCTTATCTAATAAATTGGCAGAAAATCTTGAGGTGGGGTATCTTATTCACAATTTAAATTGGGGAAAATTTCAGGAAAAAAACATAACCTTTTTACCAAACTATCTCATAAACAATTGATCTTTCAAAATTAGCAATCACATCTGTATTGTGAAGTCCGTCATCAGTTACCACCACCCATCTAGAACCGTCGAAAGACCAAATAGAACAATGACATGGCATGTACCTGGCATTGATATGGCCATGGAGGGAAAACACAATGCAAAGATAGAACATTTTGATAGGAGCCCGTTCCTTTTGGAGGGAAAGAGTAAGCTGTGGGCCCTTCTACCCAAACTTTCCCGCCACAACCCCTTCTTTTTGTGAAAGTAGTGTAGTATTTATCTAAGTAGTATAGTATTTATCTTTTCATTAGTCGTGTTTATCATTTAGTAGGTGTAGTATTTATCTTTTAGGTATTTAGTCTATATAATTTGTTTCTTAACTTTGCATCGCGTATTCAATATATTTTTCCTATGGAATAGAAAAGTCTATCTCTCGTCAAACTTTCCACCCCAGATTTCCCACCATATCCTCTGCCATAAATCTGCCACCTCCCCCTCCATTTCTCAAGTTGCAGCAAGAGAGCTTTGACAAACACAAAACCATGGCAAGACATGGAAGCAACAGCTCTTTGGAAGACAGTCTTTGCGTTTCATGTGGTCATAAACAAGTAATCCGGACATTGTGGACGGATGCCAATCCAGGCTGCCTATATTCTGTATGCCCCAACAATGATACCAAGATTTCGCACGGGCCAATCCAGCCATGTTCAAAGAGCAACGCAAGCCATTCATGTGTTGTTGAAGAGGGTGCATAACTTGAACCACGCATATATCTCCAACCCATCATCATTTACACCGTAAACATGAACTACACCAAGCTCATTCACTAATGCCCACAAACCCATGGCCCCATTGTCCCAATTTAAAAATCATATTGCAACTATGTTATATCCCAATTTAGAAATCATATTGCATAATTCAATCACAGACATTTCATCACTATGACATAATCAACAAAATGAAAAGCCCCTCTTATGTAATCAATTCCAGAAACACCCCCACTTACCACCATGTTGAAGTTGTATGGAAAAATACCAAGACCCAGGCTCTGTAAGCATTCAATACAGTATGAAGAAATGCTTAGTGAAGATATAATGTTCCACTACACATTCGAAATGCACTCACTACAAAAATGCCTCGTTGTTAATGCATTAAACAAATCACATATCTTGAAATAAACAAATCAAAATCCATGGAATCTTGTGATTAAAAGTAAGACAAAAGGGAAATTTTTTCCGGACTCATGTACTGTGGTGATCCTCCATTTTTGTCTCTAACTCGCCAAAAACATTGTCTTATGCACACTGACCTTCTCACTATCTCCCAAATTCATCAACTCTCTCTGATCGAGAACTCCGACTCACTCTACAATTTCATTATAGGGATGTAGGACATTAGGTTTAGGTGTCAATGATTGGGGATTAATGGGTGCGGTGTAGCTTACGCATGTTATGATCACCAACTTTTCCACCTTCAGGTCCACATCACTCCAAATGTCTTAATAGTTTCACCTCAGCAAGTTCCGTTTGGTCTTTTGACGTTTGGGAGGGTGGTAATTGATGACGGAGTTCACAATACAGATGTCCAATTAATAATTTTGAAAGTTCAGGTGATCATTAGACATTTGGGTAAAAGTTTTTTTTTTTTTTTGAAATTTTCCCAATTAAATTGGCTAAAAAAAAAAACCAATCAACGATATAGCTATATATATGCAACCATCACGTTATCTATAAAGTTATCCAAGCACAACCCACTAAAATTCACCAGCTTCTACGAATTATCTCTTTAAGTCCCAGATAAACAGCAGCAAAAAAGCAATTATACAAACAGTATTCTCAAAATTCACAAGAAATACTTAGAGACAATCACACAGCGAAAAGGAATACGAAGAAGACAGATACAATCACACGGTTAAAGCTCTGCAAACAGAGAACACATATGCATACAAAAGGGAAACAAAAAAACAAAATCAACTACCTTTATGGACGCATTATTGGTATCCGATTACGAAACAATCAGGTGATACGGTTGAGCGAAAAAGCAATAGCTAGGGTTTGACTTTTTGCAAACCTTTTCGAAAAAACGAAAATGAAAAGTTTAGGGTTCGCCCGAGGATGATGAGGGATTCACAGAAACTTCTCGGATCGTCGTTTTAGCAAAAGGAAACTTTTGTAGAGCGGGTTGCCGTCTGGATTGTGGAGTCGTCTTTTGTCACAACTGTATTCGGTCCACTCCCTCCACCCTTTCAAATTTTCGAATCTATAACGTCCTCTATTTATTATTGGAAAAATCACCAAAAAGTGGAGTGAACTAAAAATAATTACCACAATCGTGGTTTTTAAAAATATAATTTCAAAAATATAATAACCATACACATTTATGTTCATAATACTGTTCTGGCAGCATTGACTTTCATTCTCAATCAGAGTAATTTGCACCATCAAACAAAGTAATTTGTACTCTGAAGATAAACGACTTACACCTTAAGAAGAATTATCAAATTAGTATTGATTTGCATCCTAGAACAGAGTGACTTATAGGAATGGCAATTTCACCCTCTCCTCCACCCTGTTTTCTGCTTCATTTGGAGCGAAAATTTGGAAATTTTTTCAGGGATTGGATAGAATTAGGAGATTAGTTTGAAAAATAATTAGGAAACGAGTAGAATTTGGATGTATGTGTTTTCGTCTCCGATTCTCATCCCGTTTTCGTGTACCTATAAGAGTGTAGAATTCGATTAGGGTTGTCAACTTTTAATTCCAACCACGCATCAATATTTTGCTCAATGAAATATACAATTTGTTAATTTTAAATACTATTCAGTCCTATATTTTTCCTTCTAGCTAAGTTTTTTCTGTTTGTAATCAAAACAATAAGTCTCGATTTGTATGAAACACGACTCATTTATTTTGGTAGCAGAAATTTCATATAGATGTAAGAAACAAAAAAATTTGTTAAATAGTAAGAAATGTCATTCAAAATTTTCAAAGGAACAGGTAGATCATTAGTTTTTTTTTAACAATAATGAAAATGTTAATTTTATTTTTATTTTTTGGATCTACGTTCTCCATTTGGAGATTTCCATTCTTCTTTCGGAGTGGGGATGGAGAGCAAAAATAATTCTCGTTTAGAGATCAGAACGGGAATGAAAATTAAATATAGGTTTAGAGATCGAGAACAAATATAGTAACATCCACTCTCGATCCATCCTGTTGTCATCCCTAGTGACTTGCACCATTAAACTGGATGACTTGTGTTCTGAAAGTGAATGACTCACACTATAAAGAGAATTACCAAACAGTGACACGCAAGTAATCATTTCATTGTAGTGTAAGTTATTCATCTCCAGAGTGCAAATCACCATGTTCTATGGTCCCTGTCATTATGTTCTATGGTGTAAGTTAATACTGCCAAGAAAGGATTATGGTCGTAAATATGTATGGTCACTATATTTTAGAAATTAAATTTCTAAAGAGTATGATTGTGGTAATTTTAAACATGTGAACCAAGATTGTAGTAATTATTTTTAGTTCACGCTATGTTTTGGTAATTTTCCTTTCACTTATTCTGATTTCCCACCAAAGGCTAACTTCCTCAATACAGTTTTTTTTAAATGTTTGGCGCCGTGATGATTGAGCTAACTGTAACCGTAGCGTGACTAGCGTCACCTTCTGTAAGGGCTCGTTTGGCTAGATTGTTTATTTAATTAGAATTAAGATCAGGTTTTTTGGCCAATTTATTTTTTGTATTGATGATGGTATTGTTTTTTGAGTTTTTATTAAAATCGAATTAAATTGCTCAAATTGACCATTCGTTCGAAAGTCATATAGAAAGTCAATAAAAATGAGCAAAAGTAATTAAAAATTCAAAAAAGAAAATCTTCTACAGTTTTAGAATATTCACTGTGGTCATTTATCTGAATTTTTAAAATTTTTATTTTTATTTTTTTACTTTTCCGATCATTCTTATCAAGACGAATAAAAACTATAAAAAAAATACAAAAAATTACGAAATATTATCAAATAATACTCATTCTCTCTACCAAAGGAAAAATTTAATCCAAAGTCCAAACTCAGCCTTAAACTTAACTCTCTTTTTTGGCTTATTTTGTTACCAGGAAAGCAAAATAAAACATTTGAGCAAAATATCTGATTTTTTTAATTTGTACCAAAAAAATAAAAAATATATTTGAAACAAATTTGAAAAAAATAGGAAAAGACAAAAACAATATAAAAATATGTTCATTTTAACTTTTTTTAAGTTTAGCTCATGAAGATAAATTAACAAATAAATTAATGTTTTGATCAAAGTTTAAGTTTTTTGTTCGTTTGCCTTCTTTTTGTCTTTCGTTTTTTTAATTGTTATCTTTTTTAAATCCTCTCGATAAAATAAATCAAAAAAATACTTTGATCTAAAATAAAACATGCAAAAAAAAGAAATTTACAAAAGTTTGTCCAAATCCTTTTTTACTGATATATATTATTGAGGTTAATAGGAGTTAGAGGTAAGAGGAATCACCGTGAGCCAAACACTCCTCCATAATAAGGCTTGAACTCGAGACATCAAACTCAACGGGAATAGTAGTGAGCCATCAATGTTGCCATTGACACTATTGTATAAGTTATTGTGTCGTTTGATCCGTAATGTATATCGATCAAATCGGGTACTCTAGTGTGGCTACTAGGAGTGTACATGGTCTGGATTGGTGCGATTCTGTACGAAACTAATAAGCAGACCATTCCTAACAGTCCAAGAAAAATGTGAACCAAAACCTGATCATCACCAATATAAAACCTAACAAAAATTATTCTTCAATTTTAGATCGGATCGGTGCGGTTTCCGATTCTATCCGCAAAATAACTTAGAGAGTGGATAACAAAAGAGATCGGGTTTGGGCCCCCAAAATTTTTAAAAAAAAATTAAGAGTTAGGTATCAATTTTAAAAATTATATAAAAAATTACATTCGGCCCCTTTCTTTTTCAAAAAAAATCTCGACCTCCAAACTTCAAATCTTAATTCCACACCTGCCTATAATCCAATAAATCATAATAATTCGAAATTAAAACGCTTAGGTAACATTAAGATTATAAAAAGTGATAAAAGTCAAAACATGACCCATTCAAATATCTTTAATTCTGTGAGGATCAGATCATGCTGCATTTTAAAATTGATATGCTACCCATCCATCCAAAACATGCCACATGTTGAATCCTCATTAGGTGGACTTTTGCTGTGTTTTGATTAAATTATTTTTTTAAAGATAATAAGTATTATGTAATATTTTGTGATTTTTAAATGATTTTTTATTAATTTCTTTTTTCTAATTGGACTCAACGAGAAGAATTAAAATATATAAATATTGGACCAAAATTTAAAAAATTCAAATAAGACGACGTTAAATACATTAACAATATTCCTTTTCAAACTCTTTTTGTTTTTAATGTACTTTTTAAAGCTTTAAGATAATAATTTTTTTAAAAAAAGGCTTGATAAAATTGAGAAAATAATCAAAACATAACTACAATAATACTAAAAAAATTATGCAATAAGCTCTTATTCGTCGCTATGAAGAGAAGCTATTTGTCTTTGATTTTGTCCTTCACAATCATTTGTCGGACAAGGAATTTCCACAGTGCATTGGTAACTCAATAAATTTTACAGTTATGTTATCGTAATGATCCAAATTGTATAGTTTATATAATTTATTACCCAAAAAGTTATAACAATATGAACGAGAAAGATTTATTTACAGTTAATTTTCTGAATCACTGTGATTATTTATTTATTTATAATAAATATT
Organism: Arbutus unedo; assembly: GCA_014822125.1. NCBI lineage: Eukaryota > Viridiplantae > Streptophyta > Magnoliopsida > Ericales > Ericaceae > Arbutus > Arbutus unedo. The sequence continues at coordinate 9,643 of JABCMJ010063275.1, forward strand.
GTCCGATCAAAATAATTGTCATACTCAATTAATTTGATTTTTTATAAATTGAATGATTTAGATCATGGAGATGAGATTTCATTAGAAAGCATCAAGACACACTGCCCTGCAATAGGACATTCACACGTTAGAGGACCATCCAATAGCTACTTTGGGTCAAACCATAATGCATTAGAAAATATAATTCATCTACAGTTTATAAGAATGATAATGAAAAGAAAAACAAAAAATTCGGGGTTGAAAGGCTTACGAAAAGATTAGGTGCCGATTCTCTATTATTTCATTTTTTTTCCATGAACGATCATTTATTCTATATGATAAACTCATATTAGCTCAGTGCTTGGCCACTTGGAGTCAAGAGTTTGGCCATAGATCCCAAACGGCCAATTGACACTTGGTTGCCCAGATCACATGTCGCTCAGCAAACAAGAACAACTATTGGGAACTACTCGACAGGACCCCACAATAAAATATGAGGATGCTTTGTATCCCGAAAATAAAGCTCCTTAATAAATGGACCGTTCCTCCCAAAAAGAAATGATGAGCAGGATCAACGGCCCAGGTTCTAATATATGCTCCACCACTTACCCTATAAATGAGACAGATGCAGTGTGGCTAAGGTATGAACATTTGAAACATCCCCCACATTTCCTAGTTATTCACACATCCATACTCCCCCATACTAGTGACTAACTTGATCGCTGGAGGGTCCATGGCCGAAAAATACCCCACATGCTTTGGACTTGTGTGCACGAAACTCAAGAGGAGCATTGAAAGGTGATCTCTAATTTTTGATACTATCAGTTTGACATCATCTGTGGGAAGAGATCTTCAATTTTTTTCTAAAAACAAATCAACTTAAAAGGCCAAAACAAAATGAATCGTCAAGGGAGAGGCTTCGCAAACCCCCAACCCTCTGGAGGCCCAAGTTAATTACCTTATGCAGTTGGTGACCCAATTAATGGAACAGAACGAAGCCATGGTCAAACAACTTTTGTCGTCTCCATCGTCGGTTGCTAACCGACAAAACCAATCAATCGAAGATCTCAATGGTGAGACTCGGGTACGAGAAGTGGGAATAAGGTGAGAGAAGTAAATGAACAATTACACTATAGGAGGAAGGGAGGAAAACCACTGCAAACTAGAAGGACCAATTAATACTGAAGTTTCAACAGCACAAGGGGCAAAGATCAAGAAACTTCACGAGAAGCTCAACGGCTTATGAAGTAGATGGAAGAAAAGCGAGACATGGTAAGCAATAATCTGGTGCAAAAAAACAATCTCCCTTCATGAAGAGGAGCTAATTCCCAAGTGTCATTATCATGGAGAACAATCATTTTAGCCTCCATACTTGATCGCCACTCAGATAAAGACAGGACTTCTTGGACAGTGTTAGGAATGGAGATAGAAGAAACAGAAGCAGCAAAATCACGAAGGGAGGGAGACAAATGATCATAAGAAACATAATGAGAAAGTAGAAGGATGTGCAAGTGCAAGTACTTTTAAGGAAGAATAATGGGAAGGTCAAATGATGGTGACGGAGAAGAACCATCCAGTTCACGAGAGGGAGGAGGCAAGGTTACAGTTGACTAGGAGGTGGACTGGATGTTAGGCTATGAACATACATCTGCAAGGGTTTGATAAGAGGGGTATCTTTAGAAATATACTCTAAGAGATATCAATAGTATCTGTGGTGCACGAAAATAATGGTAAAGACTCATTAAATCTAATATTTGTACATATAAAAATGACGACAAAGGGACGGAGAGTACACTTATAGTCTTTTTCAGTGCTAGAGTAACTGAGAAAGGCACATTGAATAGCTCGAGGATCAAGTTTATCCCGTTCAGTGTCCAAAGCATGAACATAATAGGTGTTGTGACACCCTAGCCAAGCTATGGTGCTAGTTGTGAGGCTGGCGTCCAGAAGATGGAGTCTCAGTAGAATGTCCGAATGGGTGGTCAATGGTCCCACATCGCTTGGTGGATGTAAGTTCAGTGATATTTATAAGATTATGAACCTTTTTTGTACAAGGCTTTTTAAAAAGCTGAGAGGGTGTCAAAATTCATTGAAATTTCACAGTTAAGCGTGCTCATCCTGGAGCAATCTAAGAATGGGTGAGTTACATGAAAGTCCATGGGGTTTGGACAACCAAAACGGACAGTATTGTACAAGGCGGGAGCAGGTCGTTACAGGTGCACTGAAAAATTTGAAATGGTAAGGAGTGTAAATGGCAGTAAGGGAATAAGACTGTATGAGGTGTTTGACCACAGAGGATAGTGGAGGGCAAACGATTGATTAAATGGCAAACCATAAGAACAGTATTACTCCAATGAACCTGCATTTCAAAAAATAGTGCATGCATGACCTTAGATAAAATGACAAATCTTGCATTCGGCAATCTCATTTTGTTGTGGAGTCCGAGCATATGAGGACTGATGAAGAATACGATGGTCAAAAATAAAAATTGAGACGAAATAGTGTGAAAATATTCACATGCATTATCAGAACAAAACACACTAATACTAGTATCAAATTGAGTTTGTCAACCTCATTTACTCGATGTTGTTTGGTTGTTGTGAAGAGGCTGGAGATGAGTGATTGTATCGCGAGTCCAATGTATTAGGCTTTTTTCTAGGGTGTTAACTTATTATATTATATTTAATATGCTTGATTGAGTAGATTTTGTTCAGTTGCAAAAATGGATTCTTAGTAAAATCTAATTTTGGGCATTTTGATTTTGGTTTTGAGTAATATATTAGTTTTGGTTTGTTTGTTTCCATCTTTTTTGGTTGTGAAATGCTTTCGTTATCACATAAGTATTTGAAGGCATAGTTGGGGGTCGGTTCAAGGCAAGACCTCTACAAATGCGTCAAGGAATTGAATTTGTGCTTCACCTTGTCTGTGGGTGTTCTCCAAAGGCACACCTTTTGCAAAACTTTCATGCATTTCTCGTGAGGCGTATGTTTTTTGGAAGAAAAAGATCCATAGATTTTCACTCCCTCTCTACTTGTCTTTCTTAGCTGTTGATCTCTTCTGAACTTATGGAGTACCTATGTGGTGGATTCTTGAACTAAATGAAGAAAACGAGAAAGAGAG
>JABCMJ010063276.1:0-11396 GCA_014822125.1 Arbutus unedo
GCCTGGTGAGAATCCAACTCACATAGAACACAACTTAGGATGATGCCCAGAACATCAACACTCGGCTTGATGGCCAAAACACCACTTGGCACGACATCCACCAATAGCCGTTTTAACAACTTTTTCGTTAATTTGTTCTATATGCATTTTCACTAATAATGTTCAATCAAGACCTTTCGTGTCTTGTTACGGGAGACATTCAAACTAGTATTCTTAATGTAGATTATAGGTTTTCACATAATCCAGCAAACACAGTTTAGATCGCTTACTACAGTTTGATAGCACGACAGCTTAACTACTTAAACTATCGGCACGACGACCATAGTACAATTTCCATTTTCAAGGTCGGCCAACACAACGGCTGTAACCCTAACCAACTATAACACCTTAGGTAGCACAACGGTTGAACCCAAAATACTGATAATACTACACCATTCAGAATCACACATTCTTAACTTTCAAATAACCACAACCTTTACCATGTTACTGATATCTCATGCATTGCCTAAAAACACATTAACAATGTAGAACTTGGTCAAAGTTTGGTCAATTTGCTCATGAGATCCCGCAGGGATCCGTGGACATATGCAATGTGATCGTGGATACTTGTGCTTTGTGCTCATGCATAACAATGATGATTATCAATTTGAATTTACAGCCAAAATGTCTAAACAATAGCCATTAATTTGTTGCATTTTACTAGGTCGCTTGAGCTGTCTAAAAAATATCATATTTTGAATTCTGGATCAAAAAGTCAGATTCTGTCAGAAAACAGACAAATAGCTCGAGCAGCCTATAGCTTGCTCGAGTGAGCTATCGTTTTCAGCAGATTTTGGGTTAGGGTTTCTGCTTCAAAATAACTTGATCCAAACCCCTAAATTATGATTATGAACTTAAAACATAAATTGATTTCATACACAGTAACTTTATCGTTTGTCAAACATAAATCCCTTGTCAATTTTATCTATGATGTTAACCAATTTCATGCATTAAAGTTGAATAGATCACCCTAGCATGTTTTTCAACTAAAGAAATACAACAATTAACCTATTGTAAATTGATTCCTATGAGTTGGTAAAGAGATTTCCTACCTTAATTCGAAGCACAAACGACTAACAACTTCGAATTAGATAATTTGCAACTCAAGAACAACTCTCCAACTTCTCTCACTTTCTCTAAAACTCTCCGAATGTAATACATGATTTTGTGTATGAATAGGCATGATTAACCTCGTTTAAGTAAAGATTTCAACCCATAAATCCGTAATCAAATCGTATAAAATCTCAAAATTAATTTATAAACGTTTTTCGCCATTAATAGCCTTCAATTAGCAATATGCCCTTTTAGAATTCGAATATGTCGCTTGAGCGGCCTTAAGCTTGCTCGAGCCATCTCCAAAAATTAAGGTCACTCGAACGAGCTCCAAAATTTCAAAACCCAAAATTTAAAACAAAAAATTAAACTATTAATAGAAAATTCATTAACAAAAATTAGAAATTAAATTAAAATTAGGGTTATTAGAGAAAACAACAAAAAAATTTGTTTTGACGGTAAATTCTTATTATTATGATAAATTTGACGTATATAATATTAAGATGGTAAATTTGGTTATGATAAATTTATTGAAATTATCCTTATTATTATGGTAATTTTGGACTATATATGGCAAATTGAAAGAGATGGTGAATTTGCTAGACATGTTTAAATTTACTTTGATGAAAAATATAATTTACTAAAAATCTGATAATGATAAATTTGCTCATTCTGAAATTGTTAATTATATTTTTACTTAATTTTTCATGATAATTTTGTAGAAAGTAGAAAATAACAGAATGTTTTCAGATAGTAAATTTGTTAATAAATTAAGAACTGCTCTTGGACTCTTATTTTTTGAGCCATCGTAGTTGTTCCTCAAGGGACTTGTATACTATTAGTCTATGCTTTTGTAGTAAAATAAAATTAAATAACGGATGTACATATAAACAAAAAGAAAAGAGAAAATTAATTGGATGAAGTTAGAGTGATGTGTTGGAGTAACTCAATGAATCGAAAAACAGTTATTCAATTACACATCTCTACGTTTGGTTGATTTGATTCGTTCTTTAATTTAAATATTTTGTAATACAACCGATTTAACTGTGATTTTTTTTAAATTTTCTCAATTAGCGCTTTATTTTTTGTAATGGAATTGAATGTGTGAAAAATTGAGATTAAGAGTATTTTTAATTTTTTTTTGAATTTTGAAATTAAAACATAATTTCAAAAGATGATGAGATGAAAACCTACACGACACTAAAAAAATATTTCTCCTTTATTATTTTCAGTATTTTTTTAATAATTCACAAATTTGCACCAGAGGCTATAAAAGGAACCCAAAAAAAATGAAGCGAAGGAATGTTGGCATTCCAACCGCAACAGAAAACGGTTGGCCAGTAATGAAAGACACACTCATCATCCTAGGCTGCTCCTCCGTTATCCACCCTCCGAACCACCCCAAATCCAAACCCTCACTCCCTTCCCCCACAGCCAGAATCACTCCTTCTAAGCTACCGTCTCCGCCTCCCCCCTCCTCCACTTCATCTCGTCCTCCTCTCTTCTCCACCGTCCGATGGGACTCCGCCGCGTCCCACCGCAACACCCATCTCCAGTACTACGCCGACCTCGCCTCCAAGCTCGCCTTGGACGGCAAGTTCCATGACTTCCTCATGATTGCGGAGACCGTCGTGGTGTCGGGAATCGATCCTTCGGATTTTTTAGGTTTGTTGAGTACCGAGCTTGTTTCGGCCGGGATTGTGCGACTTCTTCGCGAGGAGGGCAATGTTTGGAGCTTTGTTGAGGTGTTGAGTGGTTTTGAGAGGCTGGGGTTTGGTGCATTGAAGGTATTTGATGAAGTGACTGTGACGAAAGCAATTGCGGGAGAGTGTAGGAGTGTTGTGAAACGCGGTGATGTGGAGGAAGTGGTGGAATTGATGGAAACACTTTCAGGTGAAATGTTGGGATTGATTTGATGGAAATTGATGGAAACACTTGCATTGCCTCTGTTCTTTGTATGAGTAGATGTTAGTGCGAGTAAATTAGCAGCGGGTAGTGTAAATTCTAAAGATTTATTGCATAGGATAATGGCTGCTTGTATTTTGCCCTTCCCTTTAGGCCTTGGTAAAATGCCCTCTTCCCTCAACCAACTCCCACCAAGACCCGGAGCAGGTTTGGAATCTCTATCCCACAATCCAACCTTCTGTCCCATCCTTTTTTAGAGTTGCCCTGCCGGGCTGCCACGACAATTTGAGTTCAAAGCTAATCTTGTCATTTTTATTGAACATAAGTCCTGTTTGATTAGTCAGACTATGAAGGGGTTATACAATTCCATTGAATCCCGTCAAACAAATAGAGATGGAATTACCAGTACTACACATCCCATGGTATTGGTATCCCATGATTTGTGGGAATTAGTAGTCCATGGGATTGGTAATTCATCCATCGATAGCTATGTTCAAATGCCTGACGTCATGTCATATATGTAATCCCATCGCATGTCTAATCCCACCAATCGTTAGATAACTCTGTCAACCAATGTGTGTTAAAACTGAATACTTCTTTTAATAATCAAAAGGAAAATACGGATGGATGGAAATGGTGACATGGAAGAACCATAGGGTGGGACATAGGATGGAGACAAAGTATGCCAAGCCACACATTTAATTTTGGATCTTCTACAAAATTACTGCCTTCTAGAAATCTACTTCTTACAATACAAAGATGTTGGCTTTGGGTAGTAGTGTCATAAAGCAGATAGTATAAGAGATGTTTTGTATTGGATGATAAGATGCTTTGTTTGTTCAGGCTTTCATTTCCCAATAAAAGAACTGGTGGAGCCATCTGAGATTGTAGGACTTTGCGTGAGACAACGTGACTCTGATTTAGCTATAAGGTATACGATCAATCTTTGATTGTCTACAAGGTTGTTTTATTCATTCCTCCTATCTTGTTGGTGCAATTTCTGGTTCCATTGTGCGTAAATGTAGCTGATATCGGGTTGTGTCCTTGCTTATGTAGATTTGTAGCCATGGGATATATGCAGTTAACTTGGTATCACTAGAGTTTTTGATGGGTTCAAATAGAGGCGAATAATTTCTTTGGAGATGTTCATTGTATATGTTACTCTATCAAAGGCTTTATCAAACTACATTTAGTTATACGTATGATAATCAAGATTTAGAAGCTATTTTGCAGATAGATGTGGATATGTAATAGCAGAGATCTAGGACAAGGTACCACATTATCTAGGCATTATTTGCCATATGTTGCCAATCTTTCCCCTTAATCTGGCTGATCTTAGCATGTCATATTTAGCAAATTCCACTAATTTCGCTTATCAGTTGTATCTTTGTCATCCTTATCTTTTGACAATCTCCTAATTTTTCTAGAGTTTTCAACACAAACCACCTTGCTTATTCCTAATAGTCCTATCAAGCATGATTGTTAACACTTCCTCATGTTAAGGCTTATCGTGGCTACTATATTCTGTCAAATGCCTTCCCCGATCTTATTAATCTTATTGTTTCTAGTCAACACACTGGATTTACGGTTAGGTTTTAGTTTTCAGAATACTCTGTCCACCTGTTCTTTAATAAATTCGAAGCACCAACTTGTGCTGATGCCATTCAAAAGCCCTTTTATCTTTGTAGAGATTTCACTGGCTACACACTTTGTCGTGGAAACTATCTCTTGCAGGACTGAGTTTTGAAGAAATTTAGTTGAACATCAGGTACCATTATCTTAAACACTGTACTTCTGAGACTCTGAGTCATTGTTTTAAAGCTAAAAGAAAGTATTAGTGGAGTTCATGTTTCCTAAAGAGCAGTACCAAGGGAATTGTAGGCTAAGCACAATGAGGTGCAGTGGTGAACCACCAATCCTCCCCAGCACATATGGTTTTGCTGTGTCTCGTCATATGTTCAGTGAGTGAAATATGTTGTTAAGTTCATGAATTGCAGTTGGATCATTTTCAGTTTGCCCCTACAAAAGCACTGTTTGATTATTATTGTTATATGTGTGTACATTTGTTATTTTATTTATCTTGTGTTTGTTAAATAAGAAATCTAGGGGTGGGTGTTCATTAATGTGGGCTGTTTCCTTTCATTATAACCCGTTGAAATATGCTTAAATTATCTGCAGGGAGGCTTGATTCAACAGCTTGAGTTACTATTTTGATCATTCTTTAAGATGTCTCATCATATTTTGCAGATATGCTTGCATTCTTCCTCATGCTCATATAGTTTTTTGTACCATTATTCATGAGTTTGGGAAGAAAGGGGATTTGGTGTCTGCGTTGCGTGTATTTGAAGCCTCCAAGCAGAAGTCGAGTGGTCCTAATATGTATGCTTACCGCACAATAATTGATGTTTGTGGTCTTTGCGGGGACTACTTCAAATCTAGGTCCATTTATGAGGTACTGGCCTGGTAATTATTCGAAATATTTTCTAATTTCATGTGCAATATTTCGTTCTCGGATTCCTTTTGGGCAATAGCTGCAATACTGATCCTGTGATCCATGTACTGCTGTGGTATTGGGCAGGTATATGTTGGTTATGGTTTGATGTTTTGCAGTCTTTATCATTGTTGACTCGTAAATTATTGGGTCTTGGGCAATTATGGTTCTAACCATGGTTCCTAAGTATAGAACCAATAACTGAAAAAAAAAAAATTACCAGCTCTAATCTTTTCAGAACCATAACCAGACCACTATGCCTGATAACCAAACCAAACAGGACGGTCCCTGTCCAGTTCGGATTAGTTAACTGGTCTTCTTGAACACCCCTAGTCCTCATGATGCTTAACATCTGTATTCTCTGATCTAAACGTTGTCAATCTATGTGGATTACGTGGACAATTATAGGATCTGTGATCATGAGCTTTTTCTGCAGCCATTAGCAGCAGAGATCCAGACATACATCTTTTGTTTTTGTTTTTATGTTTTTCAAAGTTGTGTGTGTAGTTTGGAAGATAATTTTTGTTTTAGTCTCATATCTTCTAGTTAAATAGAAGATTGAAAACTGATTAATTTAGAGTTGTATTTTTTAATGATAAAGATAAGATTAAGATCAACATAAAATTGGTTAGCATAGGTGGAAAAAGGGGCCCGGCTATGGAGAATGGAAGCCATGTCTAACATAGATCAAAAAGGGGGGACCAAAGCCTCGTGAAAATTTGATCACTTCAGAGAGATTCCGGGCTTTTGTTTACTTTGCATAACTATATGTTGATTCTTGTAGAAACACTTATGCTGGGATATGGTTTTGTATGTCTTGGCAAGACAATGTTTGACCTTTTTAACCATTTACATACATAATCAAAAGTGCTTTCAATAATGCAAAAAATGATCCCCTAATATTTTGTTGTCGGGGGACAATCCACACAGAAGTACAGGACTTGCATTTTGATTCATTCATGAAGGGCTAAAAAGATCACCCCAAATATCTATGTCTTCAACAGCCTCATGAATGTGAATGCTTGTGACTTGAGCTACGCAATGCATGTTTACAAGCACATGCAAGTAATCCCCTCTCTCTCTCTCTCTCACACACACACACACACACACACACCCTTGGCTACTCAGTGGATGAGTAGTTCAGGTATTTACATTTTTTTCCTTTTCGATTGTATTATGTTGGAAGTGTATTGCATATTTTGTCTGATGAGTACACTTTCCTGTTATGACTAAAGTCAGTACAAAATGGTTGAAAACGTGTCATAAAGATCTTATCTTTGGCTAGTTTGATGATAAAAATTAATGATTGAAGTATTGAACACCCAAGGGATCGTCATTGTCATGCTGTTTCTCTGTCTTTCTGTTATTTTTCTCATTTTATGGCTTAGTAAGTGAAAACCTGTTAGTCTTTCTCCCCATTGTCATTTGATGGTGAAACATGACTGACTAACTGATGTGTGGCTGAGTGTCTCAGAATACTTTTTATTTAATCATCTTCTGTTTGTTTTTTCCTGTTTTAATGCATTTGATAAATATGTACCAGTTGTCAAGATAAATTTACTCACTTTTATCTCAATATCCAGAATCTAGGCGTCCCGGCTGATATGACATCTTATAATATCCTTCTGAAATCGTGCTGTCTTGCTGCAAGAGTTGACTTGGCCCAAGACATATATAGCGAAGTCCAACAATTGGAATCAGCAGGAGTTCTAAAATTGGACGTCTTCACATACAGCACAATCATAAAGGTGCATTCCACTGTAACTGTATGAACATGAAAAGTTCAGCTCCTCCTGCACAAGTCATTGTTTTCCATTCATTTTTGTTACTCTGGACCATCTTGGTATTAATTAGATTAAGTTATTAATGTGGTTTAGCGTGTTCAAGCTGATGCATCAAATATCCAGGTCTTTGCAGATGCAAAATTGTGGCAAATGGCATTGAAAATCAAAGGAGATATGCTATCAGCTGGGATCACTCCCAATATAGTTATATGGTCATCACTGATCAGTGCATGTGCAAATGCAGGCCTTGTAGAGCGGGCAATTCGGTTATTTGATGAAATGCTTCTGGCCGGTTGTGTACCTAATTCGCATTGTTGCAATGCTCTTCTCCATGCTTGTGTTGAGGGTTGCCAGTATGACAAGGCTTTTCGCCTTTTCCAGTCCTGGAAAGAAAGTGGTTTTGATATCAATGTATGTAGTCATGCAGGTGTGGAATATGCACGAGGAAATTTCAGTCATGTGATGTCAAATTCCATGTCTAAGACACGTATTTTAAACAACCCGAGGAAAGCTTCCTTTACACCTACAACTGCTACATATAACATCTTAATGAAGGCCTGTGGTACCAATTACCACCGTGCGAAAGCTTTAATGGTTGAGATGAATGCCGTAGGTCTTTCTCCAAATTATATAAGCTGGTCAACTCTAATTCATATCTGTGCAGGCGCGGGGAGTGTTGAAGGTGCTTTGCAGGTAAATATGTCGTTCCAATTTTTCCTACATTTGATTACCATTCAAAAAGTGTGTGTGGCCTTTCAAATGCCGTAGCTATAACATCAACTGCATGCATTTCTGCTGTTAGCAGAGAGTGGACCCTATTTTTGCCCTTTTAATAAGGTAAGATATTTGCAACCCAATCATTTGCTTGTATGATTTTTTTTTCCACAATTTTAATGTGTAGACACTAGGTGCACCAAAGTCCCAACCAGGTCTTTTTGTTTCCATGTGGTTCAGTAGTTGTAACTTGTAACAAAATTTGTTCTTGGAAGTACAATGCATGGGATCTTTTTTGTTAGCATCGATGTATTTTCTTTTATTCTTGCATTAATATTTAGCATGTGGACTTGTAACAATATCACATGACACTAGAGTTATTCTGACAGAATTCTCATGTTGCCAGTAATATATTGGATGAAATGGTTTAGAACATCAGGAATGGAAAAGACTAAGCTAAAATGTGGAGGATGCTTTACAATTAGAAGGTTCAGGATTAGCCTTGCTAATATGACACCACCACTAGTAGAGGATAGGGAATGTAATATGGTGAATTGGGTGGCAAAGTGAGAATTGAAATGATAGTTCAAACAGAAGCAAGTCCACTGAAATACTATCATGGTTAAGAATGCATGAGAAGAGGGGATCTATAAGCACTCTTCCATAATATCAGAATGGGATGGTAGTGGAGTTTCTGGATAGTGAGTGACTGATTCACATTTGTCATATTGAAAGGTGATATCTATAAAAGACTACAAGTTGGTCTTGCAAAACAACAGAAGAGTGTAAACAGGAAAGAGAAAAAAAGGACCACCCACCCCATCCTCCACTGCACTGCAAACCACCACCACCACGACGGACCCCAACCTCCACTGTCATTGTGGACCATGGTGGCCCCTCCCCCTTCAGCACCACTCGTTTGCCATTGCATGTCTACACCACCATCCTTTGCATGTCACCACCACAGCACTTCCTCTTATGCCATTTAACCAGTTTGCTCCACCGTCAATGGTGGCCACAACCACCACAATTACCACATCTCCAATACGTTTCTTGCAAAAAAGATCTCAATAATCAATTCTCCAAAAATGCTATCAGTTCTTTTAAAAACCCCATATAATTCCTCCATCAAAACTGTGGTTTCTCATGGTAATTGGGGTGGGTTGTAGAAGGCATGGGGAAGGGAGAGGTGGGGATACAGATGGAGGCAGAGAAGTGAGAGGGAAGAAGAGTGAAAGATGGGTGGTGTTGGGGCTGGGGGGGGGGGTGTTTGGAGTGGGAGTTACCTCCAACTTCTTATCATCTCTGCCTTCTATCCAGTGTTTATCTCACAATCACCATATCAAACATTATGCACCCGATGGAAACCACAACTGTCACTTGTGATCATTTCACATCTCTTTTCAGTGCCCTCTCTATCCAGTAACAATATCTCTCTCTTTATCATTTCCTTGAGCCCCACATGCTTCAGTCACCACATTCAATGCCACCACCTCCTTGCCATGCACCCCCACAAGTCCAATTTCCTCTCTCTCTCACTCACACGCACGCATCATCATCATTTGGGAGAAGTTGGTGTGGTTGTTTAAGTAGAAATTGAGTTGAACGGGTTTGATGCATTGGTCCCTCTACATTGGGACCTATCACTCTACCGTCATCTCAACCAGTTGCCAACCCAATGCCATGGCACTATGCACGTATGCAGGACAGAACTGCAGATTTAAATATTCATGTAAAGATGGAATGTTAGTATAGTAAGTTGTGAGTGAAGGGTGGGGGCAATGATGGCGGAGATGAGTTTTGGGTCTGTGTTGATCGGTTGTTCTGATCACTTGATGAAGGCTTTTTTGTTTATTAGTCAGTCGTCGTGGTGGATTTTGTAAATGAGGTCGTGCTTTTCTAAGTGGTCAACAGACAAATGGGACACTAGCCTCCAAAGTCAAGGAGACCAGTGCTATCAAGTTATCCACAATGACAGTGATTTCATAAGTATCAAAGATAATATCCTGCCAAAGATACGAGGTGAGGTGATCTAGAGTCTATGCAAAACTCAAGTTGAATGTGTTAAGGTTCATAGAAGCTCGTGGTGTTTTTTTCTTATATGAGGACCTAGTACCCAAGAGACCAAAGGAGAACCATAAAAAACTGTAGCAGAATTACAAGCCGTCGCAAGTAAATCACCTTACAGTAAGGAGCAAAAACCCAGCAGCAAGAAATCAACAATTGACAACCATTCACTCCACAACCCACGCACCGAACAACATCAACAACGAATGATAACATATGAGACCAACACAAACTTCATTACGCAACATAGCAAAACGAAATCAACTACCCACACGATAAACAGAAGGCAAACTAATCATGACATAGTGAATCAAGTGAACCAACTCTACGAAAGATAACAAACAAAGTCAATACTAAGACCACTTACCAATGAAAGATGACCATCAACATCAAACTGAGATCAACAAACAATGGTGCTATGAGAAGACGAGGGGGGAGGCGACTAGGCTTGGGTGCGAAGACGACTGGAATCTATGAGGATGGATGAAGATCGACGTGGCAAGTGACGATCAACAAGGTCATGGCGGAAGGTGGCTGGCGTTCAACGAGGTGATTGGCGAACGGTGGTTGGTGGCGAAGATGAATAGGGCCAATTATAGATCACATCTCTGGTACCATATTACGAGAGAGTTGTTTAGGCTTAAATCAAGCCCTAAAACTTGTGTTTTATATATAGAGGAGTAAACGATAGAATGAGTAATATGCCCTTTATTATTACTCTCAACATATATGACTCGTAGCAAAAAAGAATCGTGTAACTACTGCACTCATTTACATCAAAAGTACTCTAGTTGCATTTTCCTTACAGGGGAATCCCCCTCGCACCGGGAAGAACGCATCTCTTGTTTTTTGTCATGCTTGGAAGGATCAGAGTTCGTTTGCCGATAGCATTTTGGTTTATTTGGATATTTTCTGTAAATCTTATTGCCCATATGGTGATATAAATTCTAAACCTTGTGATTTTCTTCCAGTGCAGATTTTGAGTTCTATGCGTGAGGCTGCCATTCAACCTGATGCCATTGCATACGCAACAGCCATCAAGGTTCAAGCTTTTTCGTAATACAAAGTTTACTTGTTCCAGTGATGCTGTCTTAACATACTCACTTGAGGAGATGCTCCATGCAATGCATTATCATGGTTTATTTTGGCCCTATATGTTGATGCGTCTTGATCTTTGGCTCACAGGTCTGCGTGGAAAGAAAAAATCTAAAGACAGCATTCTCCTTATTTGCAGAAATGAAAAGATACCAGATAGAACCGAATTTGGTAAGTGCTATGAATTCTTAACAGGTGCTTTACCAGTTTTGTTTTCATGGATCTGTGACAACAAAACAGATTGAATA
>JABCMJ010063331.1:0-15977 GCA_014822125.1 Arbutus unedo
TCCTTGTGTATTAGTGCTTTCGATTTCTTTATTTTTTTGCATTCGTAGGCCTTGGATCGTAGGGTTCTACAAAATTCCACAGGGGACAATACATGATCCAGAAAGAAGGAAGCAGGAAAATTGTCATAATCATCATTCTCGATGCACTTTTAGTTCCATAGATCGTGAGATACAAGCCTTCTTGCTTTTCTCACGGTACAATTCTCGTCCTGTCGATCTCAATGCTCTTAAATCTCCCATCCAATATCATCGATGACATTGTGCTAGAGCCTAGAAGGAGCCACAATTCTGGCCTTCTGGGGCATTGAAGCGGATCGTTTTCCCTCGATTCACATGGAGCCGAAGCCTCTTTTTCTCGTGGACAGAGAGTGTAGGACTACCCTTGAATCCGCCCCTGGCTAGAAGGAGCCACAATTCTGGCCTTCCGGGGCTTTGAAGCGGATCGTTTTCCCTCAATTCACATGAGCCGAAGCCTCTTGTTCTCGTGGACAAAGTGTAGGACTGATGCCAATGGTTTATCATGAAACACGCTGTTGTTAAGACTTAATTGGATTGAAGCCATGGATCTACAAACCAGTCTACAAGATCAGCTGATTTACACAAAATCAGCAAGTGAAAAACCATTCAGCAACCATGATTGTTCATATACACAAGAAGCCCATTGGACAGAGATGTAAACAAATTCAACAGAATAATGTGGTTGGTACTTCCGTTTCAGTCCCAAGATCCCCAGATTATGGCCCGTAGTTTCAAAAGTATCACCATGTCGCATCATGCTCGACGCAGTTTTACCTTTATATAGATAGTCAGATACAAGCCTCCTTGCTTCTCTCACTATTCGATCATTGTCCTGTCAAGTCGCTCCTTTTCCTCATCGACACAAAGTGTAGGACTGATGCCAATGATCATCACGAAACATGCATTTGTTAAGAGTTAATTGGACAATCAGCACATAAAAATCCATTCAGCAATCACAATATATAGAGTTAGAGAAGAATTGGATTCCTATTGCTTCTGTATAAAGGTTCTTTTTTAACAAACTACTGTGCTTTCATTGCTAGCAAGCTCTAAGAAAAGCTCTTAAAACTGTTGATGAATCTTGATGATGATCTTCATTTCTGAAGTTCTGCATTGGAATTCAGCTTCGAGTATCGGAACATAATCAATTTCAGCTCTGTTATCTAAGTAGCCCCAAGCTAGAACGCGAAGCGCGAACAACCAATGGAGTAGTGACGTGGGATTTCCTGCTTCTCCATGTCAAGAACCCAAAACCATAGCCCTTTGATGGAGCTTCCACCTTGAACCTTACAGTGAAACTAATCTTCTGTCCATAACTACTGAAGACTAATCGCCTTGGCACAACTGTTACATTGATACCGGCCGGAGATGAGATTACTGCTTTATATATACTATCTGGCTCCCCAACATTTGTAACAGTTCGCCTTACTGAGAAAAAGTTCTTGAGATTTGGTACCGTGATGGATGGGTAGTTAAGTCCAGTTGCTGTTGCAAATGTTTGATCACAAGTGCTGTTGTCCCTAGTTACCAAATGCAGCGACTTCTCGTTGTAACCGATCGAACAAAGAAAGGCTTTGTAATCTGTTGAGTGTGTATCGTAAATGAGACCGGGATCCAAGACTCTTGTTGGGTTCACAAAACCAGATCCATAGTCGAACGCATTTCCCCTCCTTCCTTCTGGATCAACCGTGATAGGTTCACGATTCTTGTCCAACATGGTAGCTGCAGTTCACAATCTCAATTCTTTGAGAATGTTCCAAAAACTCATTTGCAATATCAAGAAGAGGAGAAATTTGGGTGATTCGTCAAATATATCTATCCCTACATTTCGAAACAAGCTTCAAAGCCATAAATACACGTAAAAAGGATTTTACGCTATTTCTCAAATCATTTTGTTTGTTCTAGAACACTTAGAGCAGTTTATCCCTTCTACGTATTGCATTGAAGTTTGTTTTAAACATTTGTAGCAATTATTACACTCTCATCTAACCATTTTAGCAACCAAAGCAACTTAAACGATGCACTGAATCAGCCGAGCACAAAAATATAATACATCATCAAATCAACTCTCAGATTCAAAACTACGCATTGCCACACAGAATCAACATACTCGACAAATGCACAATCAGTCCACACAGAATCAACATACTCAACAAATGCACAATCAGTTATGTGTTAACATTTGAACTGAGTTGGAGACTATGAGCTCTACATGAACTCTCAAGAAGAGGATCAATTTATAAGATTCCTCAAATGATTTCTGTTTCACTTTCTTAAACAAAGCTTCAAAGCAAGCAAAAACTGAACCTCTACAAACTATGAAGCTTGTTCAGAAAATCAGTTAGCTTGTTTTAAAGCATTTACATGATTCATCAAAAACCATTTCTTGACGTTGGAATACAAAAGGGTTGATAAATGAATTTGGGACACTAGAAGGTCTCACAAGGCAACCAGATGACCCTCCTCTAATTCAAGGCAGCCATTGATGGCTGCAGCTCAAAATTTTCTGCTGACCACCATTGATGGTTGCAGCTCAAATATTACAGTAGTTTAGCATTTGAATAGTCCCTCCATGTGCATATACTACAACACCTTCCATGTTTTTAGATACTGTGAATTTCAGTTTCACTAGCATATATCAATTTTTGTGTTCCTGGGTTAGAGAGAGACAGACACAAGCTCGGTTCAACAGGCAATCGGCGTGTGGTGTTTTATTGACTAAGTTAGCCGTTCTACCATAGGAGAGAGATGTTGGTGCCACCTCTAATACCCACACTCTAATACCCACAGTGACGCGGCGAATCTGTTTTAAGGGGACTGTGATTTCACATGACTCGGTTCGGTTTGTACTTATTATGTATATGTTTTCCTATTACAATTTGTATTTCAGTTTAGATGTTTAATAGCAGTTGTTTTCTGGAACCCAGGCTTTTTGGTGTAACACTTTATTTGGTCAAGAACTCAACCTCATTAAATAATAAGCATATACATAAAAAGCACGCATCTTGATTTGAAAATTCATGCACTTTACCAGTTGTCATGATTGCAGATTTGATTGCAGAAGGAGACCAAGATGGATATACAGCTTTGATCAAGGCCACAATTCCAGTAACATGTGGGCAAGCCATGGAAGTGCCTGAGAGAATGTTAGAGTGAATTCTTCCATTTGCTGGAGACCAGGCAGCTATGATATTCAGTCCAGGGGCTGTGACATCAGGCTACAAGGAATATTAATGAGCAAAAGTAAATTACGCGAAACGAAAACATATAATTAATCGTGCATATAGATAATGTAAGCCCACCCAAATACGAAATTCACCTTTAGAATTTCTGGAGTTAAGGCATTTGGACCTTTTGAAGAAAATGCAGTTACTCTAGGAGCAGGCTGAGATCCTAAGACAGTCTTTGCGGAGAAAATCCTAGACGTTGCTGTGCTGTTCTTGAATCATAGTGAAGGAATAGCCTTAGATGCAGAGAAAATTATGGCAGTACTCGGATCATGGAAATTGGGAGGGAAAGAAGAATCTAAAGGGAAAGACGAGAAGATAATGAAGCAAGCAAGCTACTAAAGGGTTGTTTGCGAAAGATTTTGGAAAGCAGCTTCTGCTTCTAGGCTGAAGATAGCTTCAACAGCTTCTTAAAAGCTTCTCAAGTTTCCCTACGGTTTTCCTTTCCATTGGTAAGGGTATATTCCTCCACAAGTCCATGACCAAACACAGTTTAAGAAAGCCGCACACTGAATCTCCATCAAAGGTTAAAAGTGAAGAACGTACCGTGTACGATTAATGTATCTCAGGATCTTATTTCCTGTCTGTTTTCCAACAATGGCTGCAGGGATCACGAAGGGAATAGCAACATATTTATCTGATTCATCTACAAGAATCATCCCCACTCCACCCACCGCTTGAACAACCTTGCTCTTTGCCAGCTTCGACTCTGTCGAACTCTCAGCATGTTGACACAGAAGAATCTTCCCTCTGCACTTAGTACTATTCAAGGAACTCTCCAAACAGTAACTGAAACAATGGGGAGAAGAAATAATTTTTTTAAGGTTTCGTCTTAGTGGATAGATTTTGGAGATTGTATTCACAGCCAAGTACCTTTTGCTTCACCTGGATTGATAAGGAGTGAAGTATCCAGCATTGGCTTCAGAAGCAGAGATGATCCTTGTGGAGGTATTCATTTGGATTCGAGTGAGGCTTTCACCCTATTCAATGACCAAACAAACCAGGGTCTCAATATCAATAAATGACTCTAGGAGCGTTTCTTTGACAATCAGAAATACAATCGCAGACTATTGGGCCGACACTGACTCTTTATAATTTAACATCTAACAGGGCATTATTGCCCACCTTTTAACACTTAGTCTAGCCAGAACTCCACTTCTTTCAAGATTTTAGAGAAGGGTCAAGAATACTCTTTTTCCTGGTACATAGCTGAAGTTTCTTTTGAGGGTTCGTTCGAGGCAAAGCAGACGACATGTACAGAACAACCCTAAAATGAAACTCTTTTTGTAGTCTTTTGTGCATACGAAAATCACACTTGATTGCGTAACAAAGCAAGTAACGAATCATAATAATGGATTCATCACAATATACCAATCCAGTAAATGTGCTTCTAAACCATAAACCAGTGTGTTATTAGTGAATTCTGGTGACACCGATCCGACTTCCCTTGATATCTATAATAAAACATGGCCTTACCGTAAAGTTAGTGCCATCTCCCAGCATGATATTGGAAGCGAAGTCCCTATCTGTTGAGCCAGCAGCGACAGTGATCATCCACGGAGCAAGATTCGTTGCAGACCCCAGGTTCCCTTCGTTTCCACCCGAAGCAACCACAACTATTCCACGGCTAGAAGCATGGAAGGATCCGATGGAGATTGCATCACTGAAATAATCACCCTGAGGAGAAGCAGGACCCAGGGAGACAGACAAAACATGGACCCCATCTCTGATAGCATCATCAAACGCAGCCAGTAAATCGACATCGTAGCATCCTGAGTCCCAACATGTCTTGTACACAGCTATTCTTGCCATCGGTGCACCCCCACGAGCACCTCCAGTTGCTAACCCGTTATAGTTCATGTTTGTGACATATCTACCAGCAGCTGTTGAGGCAGTGTGGCTACCATGCCCGGAAGAGTCCCTTGCGGATTTGAATGAAATAGCCTTGAATGCATCATCTTCTTCTGCTCCTTCAGCTTCATAACCGCTCAAATAGTATCTTGCTCCTATTATTTTCCTAAGTTATCACAATTCTTTTAGCCAAGAATGAGGATCCAGTGTTTATCAATTCAGCTACAAGAAGAGGTTCACAATGTTGGGTACAAAAAAACTACCTGTTGCAAGTTGAAGCATTGAATGCTTCACCTGATTCACATTTCCCTTTCCATTCGGCTGGCACTGGAGGCATGTGCTCATCACTGAAACTTGGGGATTCAGGCCAAATTCCTGGTTAAACCAAGTTTTAGAATTAATAGCAACTTCACACAGAGAGAGAGAGAGAGAGAGAGAGAGAGAGAGAGAGAGAGATTTGCAATTTAATATGGAAATCCCTAATGTTCATGAGCCCTTGTAGACATTGTATCCTCTTTCTTTTTCTTGATTAATCTTTGACACAAGACTTCAGAGAACTTTGGCTTGAGAGTCCCCCCTTTGAGCTAGCTTCTTAAGTCTTTGTTGTCGAAATCCACGGAAATAAAAAAGACGACATTGATTTTCTGTGCATTGATTCTTCACTCTCGACTTTCCACTTTGATTGATAGAGAAAGCCACTTAGGCTCAAAAGCTATCATTGAATCTCTCCAAAAGTTTGTAACCTCCTTTTGAAACTTCAAATGCCTCCATTGAGAAATCAAACCGACGAATCCTAAGATTATTAAGCTAATAGGAAAGCTAAGACAGGTGGTGCTAATACCATCTCCATTCCTCTCTTTTTATTTTATTTTTTTTCATCAAATTTGGCAAGAAGATTAAATACATTTTGAGCACAACAATAAGCCACATCAATTTTGCCACCAAATGATTTTTTAAATTGTTGCAATTTTAACTAGTGAAAATTTTGGGGAAAGAGTTGGATATGTCTGGATTTGACGAAAAATATTGCTTCTCCCCAGATTTGGTATAGTTATAATGAAAGGGTTGGAGATGCCCAAATGGGTGGTAAAAGAGTTTGAGAGTAGTGTTTGTGTAACAACGAAAACTCTACTAGTACAATATTAACAGTGGCAAAAAAGAGGATTTTGATCAACAAGAAAGACCAGAATGAAAAGTCCTCTTTTATTAAACCGAGCAGTGTCGCGGCTAGAGATATGTCCGGAGCCAACCGATTCATGTTGGTGGGATGCATGTAAGGGCCCAATATTAGACGACTCTAGACACATTTATGTTTGAATTTGTCTCCCGACATCAGTGTGCAAATCATTTTCCTTAAACAAGTAAACATCAGTAATTTCTTGAAGTACTAACTATGAGGATGAAAAAATCATTGGGTGCTCTGGGACACCGTCACGTGATACCCCAACACTCACCACCACCGCATAATCATGTGGGGTCAGGAAAAACTGTGGATCCTCAAGGGTGTTCAGGTACCGTCTTATGCAGGGTCAGGAAAAAATGTGAAACTCTAAAGGATGTTCAGACACTAAGTGACAGTGCCCAACATCACTGAATAATCACTCATTTAGAAAGGGCTTTGCTACCCCAGTATAGTTATTACTTAAAGCCAACAGGGCATTAAAGAAAAAGAGTTGTTTCCAGAGAGAGAAACAAACCCTACTGGAATAAATGAAGTGTTCAGTTTTCTGCCCCCTAATCCTAGGAAGAGCCAGAAGTCATATCTCAATTACTGAACTAATAAATGAACATTCCCTTTTTATACCAAAACATGTGCATACGTATATACAAAAATAGTCCAGAAAAAAAACTAATGGATCAAATTTTGTACGTGAAAGGGAGAGACAACTAACCAGTATCAATGAAACCGATAATGACATTAACTTGGTTCTTGGTGGAATATCCTGGGATTTCCATGGTTTCTTCCCCCAAAAGACCCATGAAATCCCATGAATGAGTTGTATGCAGCTTCCTCCTCTCATTGGGAAATACGGATACCACTCCCGGCATCTCTGTTGCAATATTATTCGGAAAAAAGTGAACAATTTAGACCCAGCAAGGAATATACACGCAAACAATCGCACGAAGAAAAATCACATTATAAAAGAAATTGCATGGACACACTGAATTAACTTTTGTAAGAAATTTCTTCACTTTTTCCACTCATCGTGATAAGAAGAATATTAAAAATAAGAAAGTATGACTATAAGATAAAAAAATCAACCAAAGACAAAAATAACTCAAAAGAAGTGTTTTTATTGGATTATTTTATTTTTTTTCTGATCTTCATTTAAGTTCGATTCATACGCTATACTTTTTCTACTCATCAAGATGGAAAAAATAAACTTACAACGAAACGAAAATAAGTCATTATCCAAAAGAATAAGTTTATTTAGTCCAAACTACAGCTTAGCTGAGTCCAGAATGCCTGGTGAGGAGTTCAGTATTTTTTTCTCCGAACATCACCCCAACTAATATCTAGAGACCAATCCACCGTCGACTAGCGGCCTGTATGCGTAGCGCCCGAGAAGTTCCGAATCTCCCAAGTTAGAACCCAGGAAGTTCTGAACCTCAAAACTTAAGTGGGAGCAATCCCCTAAATATTAAGCCTTTTAACATCAGGCCAACCATTGGGTTCTACATCAATCAAATTTTCCTTAGAAATTAGAGAGAAAAGGTACGAGAAGACATACTAGCAATTTGAGAAGCTTGGTCCTCTGTCAATTTGGCTGCAAATCCACTGAACCCATGTCTGTAACTGTACACATGAGATTCCGTGGCCTTTTCACCACTGTAGCACACCCCAATCATTCAATCAAAATGATTAAATCAGTACAACCAAAAGAACAACAAGAAAAATTGAAAATTTTGGGTAAGTTTTAACCTTCCCCCATGAATATCAGTAAGGATTTGGTGGTTTTGCCTCAAAATCTCATCTGGGTCATCACCTTCTCTGCTTCCCATATACACCACATACACCTTCATAGACCCCAAGAACAAAACATCAATAAACAAAATCCACAAAAATTTCTAAGGCATATACAATAAGGAAGAGCACTCCCCATACCTTAGCGGCAAAACAGAGCCTAACTTCAGAAAGAAAAACACAAAGAACTAGTAGATAGAGAATTCCAAAAGTACTAATAATATTAGTCTTTCTCGACGAACCCATTACTTTTCTCAAATGGGCATGAAATTTTGAGGATGGCAATGAAGAGAATGGAGCTATTTTATAGGAGAGAGAGAAGGGGGGCTGAAATAAAGTGGAAAAGGGGGAGATTGTTCATGGATACACGATGAGGTATTCTATGTGAAAAGGTATAAAGATAAGGTATATATAGGAATCTTACCCAATTAATTTACAAAAAAACGGTGTATACTGCAATATACAGAAGTCTGAATGGTACAATTTGCAGTGAAGTGGATGGCAAAGGAAGGTGAGCTGAGGGCAGGGCGACGGCTGCTTGCCTTCACCCCCACCCCACCACCCAGCTCTTCCGGAGACCGTTACAAAGCCACCAAATCCTTTAATAATGCCTTAGGAAATCATTAATAATTTAATATATGCTTTAGAAGAATTAAAAAAATCATTTTTATTTTTTATTTTTTTGGGAAAAGGTTAGACAAGCTGAAAAGCAACCTATTATCTATTCATGGAATGAGAAGCCCACCCAAGTGAGGAATTATTCAGTGCTTCCGGAATTAGTTTTCAATTACGAGCTTGATTTGTTTTGAAAAAAGTTCTTATATTTGATAAATGGATGTTCGGGTCAATTTATATATTTTTTTACTAAGTTTAAAATTTTAAAATAAATAATCGGGCAAATTTTGATGGCTTTGACAACTTTTGGTTGGTGGTGAGAATGAACTTGTGAGCTTAGGAGTGATATTCTCGCTCGACCAACTACTTGAAGTTTTTGTAAGACCTAAATGCTTGGATTATGTGATACAACTTTCATTAATAATAGAATTAGAATTATAAATGGTAATAGAAAATGAAAAATTCAAAACATAAACAAACTAACTAAGTTCTGTGAAATTATAATCCCATTAAAATAGTTTTGCCGTCTTAGCGAGTGTTGGATGTTGCATTGACATCTCTCTTCCTGAGTAAAATGAATAACTCATCCAAAGTAACACCAACCAACGACTATTTGTTCTGTGAAATTATAATCCCATTAAAATAGTTTTGCCGTCTTAGCGAATGTTGGATGTTGCATTGACGTCT
The DNA here is from genome assembly GCA_014822125.1 of Arbutus unedo. Classification (NCBI taxonomy): domain Eukaryota; kingdom Viridiplantae; phylum Streptophyta; class Magnoliopsida; order Ericales; family Ericaceae; genus Arbutus; species Arbutus unedo. The sequence continues at coordinate 9,364 of JABCMJ010063331.1, forward strand.
CTCTTCCCGAGTAAAATGAATAACTCAGGCGAAGTAACACCAACCAACGACTATTTTTCGAATTGAGTTTGTGTGATGACGAAAATTTAGTGTCCCTAAAAACTTGGAATAGATTGAACTTATATATACATGGACGAACTATCTAAATCCTAAACTGACGAAACTTTTAGGCCCTCACCATCAATGGCTGCCAAAAAAAAATCTTAGTTGCACACCATCAATGGCTACCAATAAAAACCCTTAGAGAGCTATACACCATCAATGGTTACAGCAAAAATCCTTTGAGCTATACATCTTCAATGACTTTCATGAATAAAAGAGTCCTTGCAGTTACCTCGTGAAATCTTATGTACCTCAAATTCATTCACGCTATTCCAAATTCCAACGTTTTTGAGAAAAAACTCCCATGTTGATTACTTGTTTACGTAGATTTTGTGTACTTTATAGTTGACTCCTAACAAATATTCACAATCAAAGTAATTGATCTCCTATCGTACCGTCTAGTATTGTACAGACCTCATAACGGTACTATTCTACTCTTGTCTGTAGGGATGGCAATTTCATCCGCCCCTGCCCTGAACGGATCGGGGACTTTTTTTGGAGATCGGGTAGGAATCGGGAATTAGCTTGAAAAAAAAAAGAACAGATAAGATTTGAATATATGTGTCCTCGTCCCCGATTCCCACCCTTGCCTAGTCCCCGCTCCCCGTATATTTGCCACTATAGAATTCATAGAAATTATTTTACCCACCCAAAGTGGATGTTGTTTTGGAAGTGTAACCAGTTTACTTTTGTTGCATTTGGATAGATTTGGGTGTTGAACATTGATTTGTATTTACAAAGGCAAAGTTCATTTGGATGAGTTGACAATTTAATGTGTTTAGTGCAGCTAAGCAGAAGTGATGATATATAGTTCCAAGAATGGGGAAGGAATTAAATATGATATGAACAACAATCTTATCATAAGATGATGAATAAACCAGTAGAGGAGGAAACATTTAATTTTGTAGCTGACCTTATTGTCTTGTTTGTCGTTCAAAATTAGTTTTTTTTTAATTTTTGGATATTTGTTCCCTATTTGGAGATCTCCATTCCCTGTTCGAGACGGGAGTAGAGGGTAAAATTGAATTTCCGTTGGGGATGAGGGCAGAAATGGGAATTGGATATAGGTTCGGGAATCGAAGATGGGGACATTGATATCCACCCCCAATCCGTTCCGTTGTCATCCCTACTTGTCCGTTCCAGTCACCGTACCAGGCTGTTCTAAGGTACACAATTTTTTGGAGTAATTACACAAAAAATGAGACTAAAATAATTTATTGTATGTTTGGTGAGTTGTTTATGAGCTGTAAGGTTTTATTTTATATGTCAAATACAGTTCTTTAATAAAAAATATTATGTGAGAAATATATAATATTTTTTAGCGACAAATTCAAAACAATATATAAATACATATGATACATACTGAACTAATAATAAAAATAACACACTTATCGGTACGATGTTGATAACTTTCATCACAATCGAAGTTTGGACCATGCTTTTACACATAAGAAAAGAATGGCCTTATTATATTGATGGGCAATGTGGATTATAAAATGGCTTTGTGTACGTATGGGTCATATCATTCTGCGTGGATTTTTTGTTCTCATTTTTTATTCTTATTATAACATTATTCTATAAAAAGTAATATTAGAAACACATATTATGCGGATATATTTGAATATAAATATATTTTAGATGCACATAAAATTCTTAATAATTTAAGAATTTTACGTACATCCAATAATTCTGAACACATATATGTTCGAATGATATGTGTTCTAAAACTTTTCTCTCTAAAAAGGTAGTTTCTGTGATATCATTCTAAACAAAAAGATGTTATAAAATAACAATACCTTTGTAGAGATTGTAATTTCATGTGGTTCAATTCGATCAATTCTGTTACTTGCTTCGTTCAGGTTGAAATTTTTGAATTTTTTTAGAAATCGGATCAAATCTGAAGGCAAAAATTAAAAAAAAAAAAAAAGAATCGAAGAGATGGATCCATGTACATCTGATATAATACCCACCTTAATCTCCGTCCTGTTTGTTTTTTATATGTACGAAATGTGTGTATGTATGTTCTTTTATCCTTATTACCATATAATTTTTTTTTTATTTTTGTGTTTTGAAATTATTTTGGACTGGGATGGAAATTTCCGATTCTCATTTGGGCAACGATAGAGATTAGAGGTTAGAGGTTATTCTCCGTTTAAGGAACAGAACGGGAATGGAGGCGGATCAAATTTGCCCACGATCAACCTTGTTGCTGTCACTAAATTATGTGTACAAACTTATGTGCATATATGTGTGTATATATATATATATATATATATGTCTCATTCGAATGAGAGATCTCTCATTTTGCTAAAATGAGAACTTCTCATTTCTTTATCAAATTTTAATGATCCGAACTGTTCAATGTATTTAAAATATGTTTTTAAGTCTAGAGAAATCAACTCAAACTATTATGGAAAAGGGCTTGATCCAATCAGTTTTTCATAAAATTATTCCTATCAGCATTTATTAAAAACTATTTATAGAAAACTTCTAATAAGAGATTCCTTATTTTGCTAAAATACGGTTCTCTCATTTTCTGATCAAATTTTGATGATAAGAATTGTTCAATGTGTTTAAAACACATTTATATGCATACCCATGTAAAATTAGCTCAAAATATTACCGGACAAAGTTTGATCCAATCAGTTTTTCATAAAACTATTCATGTCAAATCCTTCTCGATATTTTTTTAAGCCGATTTTTTATGAGTACCCTTAAAATATGTTTTAAACACATTGAGAGATTCGGATTATCCAAAATTTAATCAGAAAATGAGAAGTCCGTATTTTGATAAAATGAGAAATCTCTTATTAAAGGGGATATATATATCTTTGGGGTCGTTCGATGTATGTATCAAATAATTTCAAACACATTTATCTTCGCAAGTACATATATTCATACGTGCACATAAACTTTTTAAATATAAAATTAGAGAGAATGGGGTAATTGAGCTATCCCGATCATTCCTGATGCATAACTACCATCTGAATCCATGCTTGCATGCAAGAAAGGAGTAGGTGATCTACCAAGATATCATTTCCTAACATTTAGTATATAATAACTTAATGGATGTTGCCATCAAATCAACATCGGAATCAAATTTTATCCTTATTGTTTTATGTGGTGGCATAATTAAAGCATCATGGTAGTTGATACTATGATTATGAGAGGGGATTCTCTCAGGTCTTATTGTGGGTTATCATAAAATAAGTCTAATCATTTACCTTTTGATAATCTATTTTATTAAAATATCTTTGGGAAAGTTCAGTGCATTAAATAGTTTGCAGGAGAACAGTGTTTGAAAATTAAAAATATTACCTAAATTAATTTTAAAAATTACAGTATAATAATTTGACATGATCTAAAATATAAAAATTAATAAAAAAATATTGTAATCGTAAATGGAAAAAACAGTTAGCAGATCAAGGCATGTGATAACACAATGTCCTTAAAATAAATTCGTCATCTCATCAGAGCGTTGAAGATCTTGTCAAGCGTTCGTCTTTTAAAATATAACGACTGATCAGTTGTGATAGCACAATCCCAACTTTTTGACAAACTAATTGTGGTGTACTCTCTCTTACTATAACAAAACAAAAATAACATAAGCAATGGATTTACTAGACACAGTAAAAGGTGGGAAATTATTATGTTTCAACCATAAGGATGGAAGCCAAATTCTAACTATTCTAGGGATCTTCAGCTACATGTTGATAAATTCATACATGAAGTTTGGGTTTATAGCTGATAAATTCAAACATCGATTCAAGATTATCTTTCAGCTCCAAAATTATCAGCCAGAAATAATATGTGCTAGAAATATAAAGAGTCTTGGAATCTCTCACTTTTGAGCTTATAACTCATTGACCCATAAAGTCCACGTCCAATCGTTAAAATATTTTGAAACCCTTTAGGCAAATTTAAGATTTATCTGCTCGTCACATTTGCAACTTAATTTTTAAATGCAAGATTAGGTCATGATTTTTCACCCTTTTACATACTACACGAGCACATTTTGAGAGTTAATTTCTTATTCAATTCTTAATAAATTTATTCATTTTTTTATAACTTGAATTCTTTACTTGGGAATATACAAACTCATTAACCCATCTCAATTGATAGTTACATCCCACTTAAATTTTGAAATAAAGTCACCAAAATTTTAAGAAGAAAACCTATTTTTCCAACACAATCAACTTGTTAGGTCATGTTTGGTTGTGTTTTTCATTTCTTCTAGAAGGAATGGGAACTTGTGGGGGGCACTAAGCAATAAGGAGAAATCTGCAGGAAAAAACAAAGACCCATCTTCTGAAAAGGAAAAAGCAAAAGAAAGTGGAAAAAACTGCATCTCAAATTTCAATTACTTTATTTTATGGATATTTTTTACTTTTTGTCATTGGGAATTTCAAGCACTTTAGAGATGTGGAATATGGGGACAGGAATTCGAAAAGAGAATAGTTGGGTGATTCAACTCGAGTATTAGTGGTAGGGCCTTGGTGGATCCTATTCAAGTTGGTGATCTGATAATGGGAGAGTTGGCGATTGAAGTTTCGGCGAATGTTTACCGTAACTATAACGGTTTTAAAGTAGCGAAATTTATTGTCGAACAAGTTCTAACCTTCGTAGGTCACTTTTCTTTCATGGGCACAAGCCCTCAACATTAAAAAAGAGGTGTAGGAACGAACTAATGACGGAGAACTGTATCATAACATGAAAGTCAATCAGTCCTAAAGGTAAACGATGTGGAACAGTCCTCTGTAGTCAAGATCTAATAGAAAGAAATCTAAAATCAATGAACCTTAATCAACTACCAATGAATAAGTTGGATGAATTGAGATTCGATTTGAATCCATTCTAGAAAAAATAAAATTAATTCAATAGTTTAGTTTATGTTAGAGGTCGGACACAAGCAACACGTGTGCAAATGAGAGTTTATTCATCTATCTGATAGTATGAGCAGTTACTAGAGTAAATAGTGAAATGTGTTTTTTTTCTTTTTTACCCTTATGATTATTGCGTGCTCTAAAATTATTCAAAAATAATTAAAAATATAGTTCGAGGACAATTTAGGAGTCAAGAAGTTGATACAGTGATCAAAATTAGGAGATAGCAAACTGGTGTTCTTCTTATATATTAAAATACATAACTGAACTACATTGGTTTTGTGATTGTCTATTTTTTTTTTTAGAGTTGTGTAGATGAGTGAGTTCTGATCCGTCATCTTCATTAAATCTAATTGGAAGATAAACAAGTCAATAGTGCTAATTGGCTAAATGTAGGCCAAAAACACTCTGATGACAAAGTCAAAATTTATCAAAAAAAAAAGTACTAGAAAATAGAAAGAGTTGATTGGCCTCCAAGCACCCCGTACCCTCATGGGCATGACGTCATCCATAATTGCCTTTGAGTTACTCCAAAGTGTCATGCATGATGCCAACAGATAGACAAACGACTAGTGCTAGATGATTGAATCGTGCCACTCTGACATCTATGCGGTTTTGAGTAAGCCATTCATGCATAATGGGCTGAGATTAACTCAACTTCACTCTGCCTTGTTTTTTTAAAGACAATCACAACCTTCTAGTGTGGCCAGAGACGGGGCAAGAATTGTGTGCACTAGAGTCAAATACATATAATCATATGTTTGGCGATGACAAAAGGCAAAAGATCTTTACTTTGATGAACGTTTGTCGCCCAATCTCAACGTCTCACTGCAAGAAAAAACATATTTTCCGACTACACGTTTGGTCGCTAAAGGTATAAAATTTAGTCGCCAAAAATCTCCGCCGACTAAAAACTTTTGTCGCCGTTTTAGTCGCTGAATTTAATTTGAAAAAAGTTTTCGCGACTTTTGCCGACCAAATATTTTAATCGCCGAAAGTCATGATATTTGCCGACCAAATATTTGTTTCTCAATTGTGCCACACATATAAGTAATTTTTGAACTTAGTCTTGCCATCATCTTCCTCCTCCTACACCTTTCGCTACCGGTATTTGACCGATATTAAATAATTTACTTGAGAGTTGTACAAAATAAGCGATTTAATTATTAAAACGATCATGGTGTGAGTCTCACCACGACCAACTGTACTTCTAGCATTTTTTTACAGTAGTTTTAGACAGATATCTTAATATATATACATATTCAGAGTCGTCCGATGTACCAAAATTCTACACAATATACATAAAATGTATACACATCGAACGAATCAATTTAAATACATCTATATTTAAATTTGTGTTCGAACACATATGTTCACAAAATTTGTATGCAAAGGCTAGTAGTAGAGACTTGGCCGCAAAGTTTGTAAGATAATGCCTAAGTGAGTGCACACTGGAAGCAAGCAAAATTTGTGGAAGAAGCAATCATGACCCTTCTGAGTACTTCGAGGTGACTTTCCAAAGCATCACACCCCTGCTTTTCGGTGCCAAAAAATACACTTTACCACCGCTCAATTTCCTTATAGATATTAGTCCCAGCTTAGGCCATGTTTTGAGGAGGACTAATGTTA
>JABCMJ010063530.1:0-11311 GCA_014822125.1 Arbutus unedo
ATTCGAATAACTTATAATAAGATATTTAAAATAAACAACTGATTCAAACAACTCACATTAATAGAAAGAAATTATAAAAGGAGTTAAAGTGAATTAATAAAGAGAAAAATAATGCTTAAAACTGTAAAAATAGATCGACCTTATGTTACAAAGAAAGTAAAAGTTTATCGCACTTGTATTTTTTTCCTCTCTTCCTGCCACTATTTCTTTCTTTCGTCCTTGTATTTATCAATATTTCTCTCTTTGACCTACTTCCTTTCCTAACCCACATAGGATATTTATAAGAGATTTCAAGAAAATTTCTTATGAGACTTGATCACAAGTCTCGTTCATTCAAAAGATTTTGGCGCCGAAAGCGTTGAATTCTAGACAATTTTCCTTTTCACATGGGTAGAACTCAACACTCGCCACAAACATGTTAAAAACACTTTAGAATTGGCATAAGTAAATGATTTTGGCAGCTGGGGGTAACTGGTACAGAAGCAGATATGCATACAAGTATATATGTATCATTATCTCATGTCACTAATCATTAGCCCCTCGCTTTGAGAGTAGTAGTAGTGGCAGCTGGAGGAATGCCTTGTTGATGCCTGAAAAGGTTACAAGGATCAATAAGGGTCTTGGCTCTAACCAATCTATCATAGTTCTGTAGGAAGTATTTCTCACCCCAAACCCTGGCCCTCTCCACTGCATCATTGGTAGTATTATTAACCTGAAGCATCAGCTGATCATCATCCATCACTCCTAGGTCAAGGTCCATGTAGTTGACATAAGCAGCCCTTGGACCCCATGAAACAAAGGGAGTCATCAAATTGTAAAACCCTCTTATCCAATCCATGTACCCATCTTTGTTTTCGGCATTGTTTTCTTCTTCTTTCCACTCCACAAGATATTGAATGCTGAATAGGTTACCTTCTCTGTGTGGAAAAGCAATAGATTTACTGCTTATCTTTTCCATAACTCCACCATATGGATCCAAAATCACATACCCTTTTGGTTCCTCCTCAAGTATGTCCAGTGCAGCCTTTATGCCGTTAAGCGATATTGGGATCCTCACATAATCTGACTTGGCCTTGAAATACTTCTTGTCGCCGAAGTAACGATCTTTTAAATCAGAGACAGTGCTCCCCTTTCCCAGTCCGGAGAAGTAAACAACTGACTCTATCCAACTCATCTCTTTACAATCTTCTTCCACAATACCCAACTCTGGAAACGTCGTATTTAGGATGGAAATGGCTTCACTTCTCGGACCCAGATACAACCCTTTGAACGTTGCTGAAATTCTTCCATTTGTTTTGGCTTCTGGCAATCCAGCACCAACAAAAGCCGATAAGTAGAATTCCTCTTGCGTCTTTGGTGCAGCCAATTGCCATTTGTGGACTAGGTTGGCCACGAGATGCTTCGTCCCAGGCCTTGACGCGATGAAACCTGTCACGATTGGAGGCACTTTGGACAATTGGATCTTCCACGAATAGACAATCCCAAAGATACCCCCACCTCCTCCTCGAATGGCCCAAAATACCTCTTCTCCCATGGCTTTCCGGTCCAATAACCGTCCATCTGCATCAATGAGAAGTGCATCCACCACATTGTCGGCCGCAAGTCCATATTTTCTGGACAGCAACCCAAATCCACCACCAGAGATGTGGCCGCCAATCCCTACAGTTGGACACGACCCAGCTGAGAACCCGTGATGGTTGTTTTTAATACTTCCAGCTGCTGATTGGGAATGAATTGCATGGTAGGTCTGACCGAGCGTGGCACCCCCTTCAACCCATGCCACTTGTGATTCCAAATCCACCGAAACATTGTCTAGATTCATCAAGTCAATAACCACAAATGGCACTCCATCGGTGACAACCCACGAAGTCCCTTCGTATCCGTGCCCACCGCACCTTACTCTAATTTCCAGTACCGATCCTAATCTCCTGCAACAAACAACAGTGTTCACTAGCTGCTCTTTTGTCCCTGGCAGAATAATGGCTGTTGGTTTCGGAATGGTTGCTTCGGCAAACCGCAGATTTTGGGTAGAGAAATTCAGCAGGTTGTAATAGGAATAAACTGCTGCAGAATCAGCAGGACTCGTGCCTGGGTAGATGGTGAAGTTATTGATTCCGTTATAAGATAAGCAAGAAACCAGCTGGTCTGTGGGTGTTGGTTGATCACTTAAAGAGAGAAAAACAAATGACAACATGATGATTATGATCATCAACAAAGGAAATGAAGCAGTAGTAGTACTCATCCCTTGGAAGTACTTCACCATGACTGATGATGAGATGTCTTTTCCCATTCGGAGTATATAGAGGTGGATCACTGAGAATCATCACTTGGGTTGAAGACAAACGGATGGAGAGATCAATGTAGGACAAATTATGGTATATACACGTGGCCGGCCTTTCTTTTTTAATTGGGTGGTTACGTGCAAAAAAAAATCTTACTTCAAATTAAGTAGGTGAAAGTGACAAGAATCTTCAAGTTCATACATAGACGTATGCAAACATTTGAATATCTTGCTACATGCATTTAGAGATGTGTAGTATTTTTATTCCTAAAAACTTCACAATCCTAATTTATAAAAGAATTGTTAGATAATCTAGAGTATAGAAAAAAAGTATGCGCCACTTTAAAAATAAAATAAAATAATATTTTGAATTGTTGACACTTCAGGATATGTATCCGTAAGTGTCAAAAGATTATCGTTATCCGATACAATTACAATAGGGAGACGACTTCCTTTGTGAGTTTCAAGCACATATGTATTATGTATAGTAACATAAACAAAAACAAAAAAAAACATTACTATTCAACCCATAGGACTTTCAGAATACACAGTAAATGCTAAACAAAGCACTAACAAATAAAGAAAATTGTGCATTTTGCCGGCCAACCTCAAGCTACTAGGCCTGCCTGCCTTTTATTTTGAGGAGCACCATAGTAAAGTAATAGACATCCGCTATGTATGCAGGGTGAGGGATACAGATACGTAAACAAGATGCAATGCAGGGAGCCTGTCATCAATATTTCGTTAACTGGTATATGCTGCTCCCATCAATAACAAATATCAATATAACTGAAGAAATCGGTCAAAATAAAATCTGAGACAATCCAGTTAGTCCTAAGTCCTAACCCTACTCATGACAAGTGTACATAACAGACAGACAACTGGTAAAATCATATAAATTCCTACCCTAACCTGTTTTCATGATTTTGAGGGAGAAGGGGTCATTGTTGTTCAAGAATTTAGATCCTAATTCCTTCCAACTGCAACTCATTTTCCTTTAGTTGGACTACTTTTTTCCAATGGATGGATAATATTATTTGCAACCCACATAAATACACACGTGTGCGCGCGCATATATACAAAACATAGCATTTCTGTCCAGTTGAATTGATGTTGTTTCTTCTGACTTTGGGCCATTGATTTCATGTCGATATGAGTATATGGCTTTTTTCCTTTTGGTTTTTAGTAGTTGACAGAATATAGCTGCTGCTTCTTACATGAATAATAGACAAATGGAAATTTGTAGATGAGGATTTGTAATCTTCAGTAGTACTTTGCTATATTAATTGCCCATTACATGAGAATTTCCTCTAGGGGTTCTCAAATTTTGAAAGTTTAGGCACAAGAAATAAAAATTAAAATGGAGGAATAAAAAAGAGCAGATTCCGATTCCTTTCTCCTGATCACTTTCTTAATCATTACAGACAAGGCCAAGTTAGGCAAACCCTTATTATTGGAAGGCCAGTAACTGTCATGGGGTATTAAGTTATATGGATGCGTCTCCACGGCTTTATCTTTGTCACATCATCAAGCACTAGAAACTACATGACAAAAATTAATAGTTTTTTGTCATCATTTTGTGTCTATCTTTCACATTTCAGTTATATTCACATTCTCTTTGTTTCTCTTTCTCATGAAAGAAAGAAACGGAATCATAAATAGTTCGTTCTACTGAATTTTGAAAATCAAGATTCATCAAGTTTTTATGACTTCCCGAGATCTTCACAAAAATAAATAGAAGTTACAGTAAAAGTGGCTAATCACTAAGAATCATAAGTAACTAAAAGGAAAACAAACAAATCAAAACGGATTATCAACTACGGGACAAGGGCAAAAATACTATCTAAGAGATTATACACTCAGTCCTCTATTTTCCATCTTTCTATCACAACCTTAAACTGTTTATCCCTTCTCCTCACCTGTAAAAATAAAACCAAGGGGTTCACTAGCAATAAGAGAGAAAAACGATAATACATTCTTCCAAATAAAAGAGAGAACAGCTACACACACAGCCAAAATCAAACATTAGCAAGCAAAGAGAAAAACTGGATAAAAACAAAAACAAAGGAGAAGAAAATAAAAGAAGTAAAAGGTTGAAAATAGCTTCTGTGTAAGTGCCATGTGGAAACCTTAGCTAGGAAGAATGTAGTGCGAGTATCCAATGGAGATTGGCGAACCCAACACTTGTCACATTAGTGGAAATCAACGAACAAGTCTGAGCACTCATACAATCCGAAAAGACACCTTTCTCTTTCGTTCCAAATGCCGACTTACATCCTCCATACCCAATGGAGATTGCAAGCATGCCCTACCCGGAGGGATACACAGTGCCCAAATTTTTCCACTTCGACAATAGGAGAGGGAACGATAAAGAACATGTGACTCGTTTTCTAGATAATCTAGGCATCCACAGTGCAAATCGCAGCCTTAGGTTACAGAGTTTTCTAAGTCTCTAATAGAGAGAGCATACTCATGGTATGCCAACCTCGTTGCTAGCTAAGTCCTCTCTTAGGAGGATTTGCTTAAGAAGTTTTACGCCAAATTCTTTTATGTGGAGGAGTGCTGCACTACCCAATTCTCCAGGAAAGTTAGGTGTGGTTGGGCCCTCGCCAACCACTATTATTATTTTATATATTTTTCCTTTTGCTCTTAAAAAAAAAAAGATTTGCATATAATGAATGCACTCCGCTTATAAACCTCACTTGGTGACCCATCATTTTTCATATTTCTATGCACTATGTAAAGCCACTTGAAATTTGAGCAAACCTATGCAAATCACTCCACAAGAACCGGCACGCCTACCTCGTTATCAACCCTCTTGGTGGAAGCCTCCATCCCACTGTAGTCAGTCAACTCGTGTAGATTTTTGGCCATCAGACAATGTAAGACCAACACAAGTGACAAAAGTTTTCTAAACAACCAACTTTTTTAGTGACAGTGGAGGAGGCCCAAGCATTCCTCGAAGCTTGGGTGCATGAGCGGAAGGTATTCTTTTGCAAAGTTAGGAGGGAGTTAACTCATTAAAATAAGAGCCACCACCACTATTGCATACTACACAGTATAGTTCGCCACAATACAAGGTTGTTGGACTCTCCGAGGAATGTTTCAAAAATTCATGAATGAGGATTCCTTGGAGCCCCTGCTACCAAGGATATTCTTCGAAATCCTCTTTCGAACAAAAGAGACATAACCATCTCTACTCTCTCAAGTAAAATATGTGCTTGAACATCTTTTTGAGACTAGTCTTCTCTATGCTTAGCTTGTTGATACTCCAATGGACACCAGTATTAAGCTTGATACTAAACAGGAAGGACCATTTCATGATGTTGGTTCTTAATGGCATCATATTAGAAAGTTGATTGATCTTAGTGTTACTCTTCCTAAAATTACCTATGTCATGGGTGCTAGTCATTCTATGCCTGCTCGCATTCTGAGACTATCTGTCATATCCTGCCTTGTTAGCACACATGGTCCTGACTTACTCTATTGGACTTATGATTCCTTGTCTGTGAGTGGTTTTAGTGATGTTAATTGGGCTAGTAGTCCTTCTAATTGGTGTGCCACCTCTAGTTGTTGTACATTTGTTGACAGCAATTTGGCTCCCCGACGTAGTAAAAAGTAGAATGTTGTTGCCTGTTCTAGTATCGAGCCAAAATAACGTGCTATGGATCTTCATTTCTCTTCTTTTGGACTTCAATATTTATGTTCCTTTCTCATATGGAGATGTATTGTGCTAATTAGACCGCTATCTTTATTGCTATCAACCCTATTTTTCATAAACTTACAAAACATAGCGAGGTTGATTATCATTTTATTCGAGATTTGATGATACAAAAGCACAATATTACTCCATAGTACTCGGAGGATCAACTAGTCGATATGCTCACATACCCTTGACTCATTTTCGTCCTGGGCCTCCTGGCAATTAACATTCAAAGTTGGCGTGTTTGATATCTCTGCTCCAGCTTAAGAGGGAGTGTTGAAGGGTTATTTTTAGTTATTTTGATGTTTTCCCATTTTATTGTGCACCACGGTGTTGTGGTAATTTTCTTGATTTGGGACGATGGTATAAATGCACTTCTGGTAGATGGGCTCTTTTACTCTCCTTAATTATTTACCCTAATTCTTCTTTTTTGTCCTTCTTCTTCTTCCTTCTTCAAACCTTAATTGGCATTTTTAGACTTTAAATATTAGGAACATTTGTCAATGTTATCTAAAATCTGGTAGAACATTTTGAATGATTGTGAGTGTCGTGGTCTGAAGTAAGCATGCAAAGTGGAGTTATGTTTCAAGTTAAATGCCAAAATGAGGACTTATGTAATGGTGGTGTCAGTTGTGTCCCAGGCACTTCCAGATTTCTCAAAGAAAAGCTGTGAATTAACGCAAAACCTGCAAGGAGATTGCTTTGTCTATTGGAGAACCACTTTGTTGCTGCATAAAGCAAGATTAATTGGTCGTTTATGCCTCAAATTCAAATGTCATTAGTTTTACCTCAGTGAAATGTCCAATTAATAAAAGGTAAGCTAGAAGAAATGAAACATCCTCAAGTTGCAGTTCTGAGCTTTGGAAGAAAAGATGACGTAAATGTTTAACACAGAGTTTTGAAAAAGAAAAAAATCCTTTGGAACCCATCCACAGGTCTTGACTATTGATTCCTTTTAATTTCATAAAAGACTTTCTCTTTGTATTAGAAAAAATGAAAATGGTCAACAAAAATAAAACCAAAGTTCATACAATGAGGACTGAGGAGACACTTTACTTAATAACTTACCTCAACCAGTGGTTTTTTCCCCTGAAGTAACAAATCCACACTTCTTTCTGTCTGCAAAGAGAAACTTTTTCACGAACTGCAGATGTTATTCGTAAAAGACAAAGATGTCTAGTACTTCCCCACCACTTAAGATAAATGTCCATATTCCAGCACATGATGAAGATGACAAAGAAAAATAAGGAAAAGCAAATGAACCATATCTGGCTCAATCCTGTCCCAACAATAGCTATTAAAAAGCATCTTCATGGGGAATAATGGTCTAAATGATCAAAACTAAGCGAAAAAACCATGACAGTAAGTAAATCCTAGCATTTTTAATCTTTTTATCAGAAAGTTAAACATTAAACGAAAATGACCTTTCTCCAAATATGACTTCCCTTAGTTGTATATGACTATAGCAACATCCAAAGAAGCAAGAATAATAACCACATTCAACCTATTAAAAGAAGAAAATGGGAGGTTGAATAAGCCCAGATCTGGTAACTGATTACAGCCATGCATAGTTAGAGAAGGTAAGGTTGTTGGATAAATGGAATTTATCACAAACTGAAGCTCATGATAGTATTGTCTGGTTCTCATTCAGAAAATATAGGAACATTGGTACCATCGCCAGGTTTTGGTTCCACTCCAGCCTGCTATTATATTCTCATGCATACTTGCACCTTATTTCGGTGGTGTTTCAGGTTACAGAAATTGAATTCAGATGACATGACCAACCCCTTCTGGATTTTTCGTTCGCATTTTCAGCTATTTGGAGTGTATTTGATAGGGATTCAAAGGATGATATTCCCCCTGGTTCTCTATACTCGCATGACCCACTATTTATTAGGTCCATTCATCTAAATGGAAGCGATTATACACAATGTGCAAAGGCTGTTGAGTTTATTGCCTACGGAAGAATCAGTACTATTGATTGACGATCCACCTGAAATGCATATTGGGCTGCCGAGGATGCCCTTTCTTAATATAAATCATTATGCTCAAATCCGAACCCTAAATTTGGTGGGAATCTAATACCATGGAACAGTAGCAGCACTGATTTGATGAGGGTGGGATAAATAACGGGATTATGGTGGGAGGAGCACTACGTTTTACCATAGGATGAGGAGCTAATCTGGAAAAGTGGTATTAGTGTATACCCGCATATACTCCCTCATTTAGCAAATAAGCCTTTTATTCCAGGATTGTGCATTTTGCAACAAACAATTGACAAAAGGGATAACAGGATTTCTGCGGACCCTACATAACTCTTACCCTTTGACAAGCATGCACTAATAGAAGTGGAGAAATCTAGCAACTATAAAGAATCAGAAAACCAGATAATTTAGTCCATTTCTTCATGTAAAACGTTAGGTTTGTTAATGAAATAAGCTCCAAAGATTGATCCAGCCAATAATATAAAACTGGTCGGTAAATGACGTAGCCTCCTCGGTATGTAAGAACATAAACAAAACAAATTTCAACTTTCTGATTAGCTGTAACTCAATAGGAATTAAATTGGCTTAAAGGGTGGAGAAACATACCCGATGAGTAACCCAGTAGTTCCTTTTCCTCATTTCAATAAAAAACGGAAATGTTGGAGGAGCTTTCCTCTCAAGAATGCTTTTCCTACAATTTCTGGTTCGGGCTTCCTGATCCCCTAGAATGACACTTTCCAGTCCCCCAATCTGCATGTTTGACAAGAAAAACAATCAGGAATACACCATATTCCCTATTCAGGGAATTGGTAATCCATAACAACTCAAAGATTCAGAACTTGGTTTTTTGTTCTCTTAACTTTTCAGCTAAGTGAATTTACGAGAATGATATGAAACATATGGGACGGTGCACAGGGACTACAGAATAAGTTTCCAAACACCAAATGAGTAAACAAAGAATTGCTCCTGAGATTCCACTTGAGGAAAATGCAATTTCAGTTAGGAGAAAATGTGCACAAGCCAATGAGGCAATATTTCATTTTCCTACCATCACTACAAACTTTCCAAGAACAGACTCGCACATTGAAAACTTATTAATGACGAAACCTCACATAAGCAATCAATTTACTAAAATAGAAAAGGGAAAACCTCGAACAGTTTTGCTGTCATAGTTGTATTCGTGATTTGTACAATAGCAAAGCACACATTTGGAGGAAGGGGGGTCACATTTGACAACGCTTCAGCACTTCAGTGGCTAATTCTTCTACTTCTAGAGCATAAATGCTCGTTAATGTCCCTATTAATGGTGCTGCAAATCATCTTTCACCATTAAATGTGGGTTTGGCTACAAAATTGTCTAAACCATAACATGGTCCCACAGGTGAATCTGTACTGGTGTCACCTGATCACAATGGCAGGTTAGCAGCCATCTTATTTTGTGTAAATAATCAAGCAATAGTTTATGGTCTTCCAGATTGCCTAATTTCATACTATGAACAAAAATGATGGAGAAGACTTGCGCCAGTTTCTTCTCACAAGAGAAAAGGATGGGAAGACTAATTCAACTAAGACATTTATGTTCCAAACTAGCCCTCATATCTAATAAGAAAATAAGGTGTCAATTCCTGAAGGGGACAAAAAAACCAGCAGGATAAAATGCCTACCATACATAAATAGAATCATATTCAAGTATGTATATCCCTGCAAATTCAAGAATGCCTACTGTTAGAGAAAGGTGCTTAGGGTTTATTCACTTAACCCTAATACACATATGACTAAAAAACATATAGAGAGTAAAAAACCCACAAAGACCTAACTACCTCTCGTTATATTCTAACACCTACCATCCTAAACATCAAGAATCTAGAATATAGATTTAACTGTAAATTATGCCCGCGTGAGAAGTCTATGTGGTGTTCGCATTTAAATAGAAGCCATGCATTCAAGTGACATCCCTAGGCCAATCCTTTTTTGTAAATGCTATGGATGTTTCTTACAGTATCAGCCAACCTGCACTCATGAATGCATGGGCTCGAGGGCAATCCACCCAGGCATTCGAGTTGGCACTCTCTACGTAAATAATTGACACGTCTTGGAAACTTCCAGTTATTCATTACTTAAAAGGAGGGGGGTATAAGACCAAACCCTATGGGCCACCCTCCCCGCAAAGAAAAGCTTGTGCGTGAGGTTGGTGGGGTCAGTTCAGTCAGTGTTATCGAAAAAAGAAAGAAAAAAAAAGAGAGAATGGCAATTGATCTTTTCATACATAATCGATGGGATCATGGTGTTTGAACCTGCTAATAAGAGCTAATTATAGTTTTTGGACTACCCACGCCCCTAGAGGACATCAGGGGATGGAGAGAAGAGTTTCACACTTATTCAATGTTTAATCCCGTATAGGGAATCTACATGGTCTCTTTGACTCTTGCCAACTGAAGTTCCTAATGTAGCTCTTTTAGTGAGCTCGCATGGTTGTTCTTACAAGGTTGAAGTAGATCTAAAGGCCAGCATATAGCACAACGGGAGGGGAAGTTAATTCCACAATTGCCAACTGTTTTCCAGTCTGCCGACACTAAGCTGACTATACAAATCATTCAATCAAGAAACTCTATTCTAATCCGAAGTGCCAAAAAATTAAAGTCAACTAACAAAAATGTTTGTTAAGGATTTAATGCTAGACATGGAATATCAAAGGCACTCTTGGGAATTAAGGAAAACTAGCCATTACATAAAGAGATTGTTATTGAGATCAAAACTAACCAGATCACATAGAGTAGGATTCTCTACTATATTCTTCAGCCTCTCTCCATGAGCAGTACCAATAAGCATGACTCCTCTCTCAGCAATAGAACGACAAGCATTTACATCAGCTTCAGTGCCAATCTCATCAACAATAATCACCTCAGGCGTGTGATTCTCCACTGCCTCAATCATGACTCTATGCTGCATAAAGGGTTCTGGGACGTGCATTCTCCTTGCACCCCCTATCGCTGGGTGTGGAACATCTCCACCACCTCCAATTTCATTGCTAGTATCCACAACGACCTTTCAAAATTGTTGAAAATTCATTCATTGTTGTGAGATTTAGAGACAAAAGAACATATGAGAGGGAGGGAGGGAGGGAGGGAGGGAGGGAGAGAGGAGGGAAGAGAGGGAGGGAGGGAGGGAGAGAAACGAACACTATTCCATTAACCTCAGCATACCACTCTTTTGTGAAGCTCATCTGACAAGACACGAGCAATTTCTCGCATAACAGTAGTCTTACCTACGCCAGGCCTGTAAAGTTCAAACAAAGCTCATAAAAACGTAACGCTACTAAAGCCAGTTAAAATATTAGTGCTA
>JABCMJ010063539.1:0-17194 GCA_014822125.1 Arbutus unedo
AATTTGATAGACACGGATCTTTATATCTCAAATCGAAATTGTTCTTGTCATACTAGATCATAACCCACTATGTCATGAAACATCAATTGAGCGTGCATATGTTATCAAATAAAAGAGCATGTTAGGACTGTCACAGGTACCGACATCGTAGAGTTCGCGCACTACACATCATGATGATTTTATCAATTTCTCGATGTTATTCAATAACTTCAGATGTTATCCACATGTCCTTGACTTTTCAAATCATAACACATCAATCATGACCACATGTATATCATACTAAAAAATTCTATTATGGTGCTCCTATTTGATAGTAATCCCGACTATCATGCTAATCGTGCTCCCAATCGTCACGCTCCTTACCGTCATGTTACTAAGCATTATTTTCCAAATGTTATATATTTCTCGAACAACGTGCCGACATCAAGGTACTTTCTAAATTTTACTTCCACATCGACTAGACTACATTGAGAAAAACACGCTACAGCTAAAAAAATATAACATGGCTTAATACATAACTTGACTAAATGCATGACACAACTAAATGCATGTACCCGGCTAAAGTCGCAGCTTGGCTAAATACAGATTAGATTCAAGTTATAGCTCTGCTTAAGTTGCATCACGGTTAAAGATACACATAAATATTCTCACAAAGAATATGTAATCTACAACAATTCATTTTCTATAATAGTCATCAAAGGTTCTAAAGTTCGGGTAATTGCACAGTATCCTAATTACCAACATTCAACTATCGTTCTAAACCTCAGAGTCTATACTCATGTCAATTTACAAATCTAACATCGGCCTTCAACATAATCATGTATTTGAATAACAATAATTTAAATAAATTAAGAGCATAACTACGAGATCATAAGCAATAAACTAATATGAAATGCGCGAATTAATGTAAAGATACAATCTAAGATTTAATATGGAAAAATATAATTTAAGTGCATTCTAGCATATCCTAAGTTGTTTTGTGATCTAACAAAACCTAGGGTTAAATATATAATTATTTTAGTCAGGGTTTAAGTGTACATAATATTAAAGGGATGGTTAATTTATAATAAAGTGTAATACGAGATTAATTTGTAATTTAAAATAGTCATAAGGG
Organism: Arbutus unedo; assembly: GCA_014822125.1. Lineage (NCBI taxonomy): Eukaryota > Viridiplantae > Streptophyta > Magnoliopsida > Ericales > Ericaceae > Arbutus > Arbutus unedo. Next base: position 1,115 of record JABCMJ010063539.1, read on the forward strand.
CTAAAATAGTAATTTAGCAAGATAGGAAAGAGGGGGTAAAACGGTAATTTAACTAAATTATAGGGGTAGTAAAGTTATTATTTTTAAAACTACAGGACTAAATTATAATAAATATAGGATTAAACTGGAAATAAATAAACAAAATAGTGTGATTTCTAAAACTACAAGACTAAATTGTAATATATATATACATATAAACATGGGGTTAAACTGGAATTATGTAAATAAAGAAGATTAGATTGTAATTTCTAATAGAGGGTCAAAATTGTAATTTCATAATATAGGTCAAAGTATGATTATTGAAATCTAAGGATCAAATGTGTAATGTGTAAATAATAATCAGGGTGTAAACCTAAACAAAGCAGAAACTGTCTAGGTTTAGATAGTGCGGCCGCTAGGTGTAAATCTGTTGACCGCAAGATAATAATTCGTGATCATGAACTCATTTTCTTGAACGTAATGTCAAAGTAAGGTCATATTTACTTGTGAGTGATATATGGAGGTTGAGAGTTTTTGGATTGGATGAATAACCCAAAGTGGGTTCACTCTTTCTCTTTCTCCAGAATTCTCCCTCTATTTCTCTTCAAATTTTGTAATCAATCTCTCTCTCTCTCTCTCTCTCACACACACACTCAGTAATGTAGTAATTGGTGAATGAATGAAGAGGGGCGAGAGGGGTTTGAAAAGGCTAAGGGTGGAGTATAAAAATGGAGAAAATGAAGAAGAGATGGGAGAGGATTGATGAGGGGAGAGAGGATGCAAGAAAGGAGAAAGGAAATAGTGTGGGGGAGGAAGAAAGTAATTGATGAGAGGTGATGGTTAGAAGGGAAATAATGGGAGTGAAAGGTGGCAAGGTTTCCGACAAAAAATTAAAAGGGGGGTTGTTTTATTATAGAGGGCGCACTGCAGCTTGTAGGGCACCAAAATAACGTTGTTTTTGTGTTCAAAAATTAAAACTTCATCAACCTCAAAACGACGTCATTTTCGGAGCTTTTTAAAATTTTTTTTGATGTTGTTGCTGCTGTTGCTGCGCTCTCTCTCTCTCTCTCTCTCTCTCAAAATACTCAACTCTCTATTGGAAAAACAAGTCACTTACAAAATCAATCAAATTTCGCAACCCAGTCGTTGTTTTTGGATAAACTACATCAATTTTTTAATTCTCACTTCCTAGTACCTAACATTAGGAAAACATAAGTGAAAGAGATAGAAGAACTGAACAAATAAATGAAAAATGGATCGAAAGATTCAATTGGGGGATTCGTTGTGATTGGAAGAAGGAGAGAGTCAAGAGACAAAGTGGGGGAGGTCTTTGCGAGTGGGTTCAGGTTATTTCAGACACTAGAAGAGGAAAATGAGTACAAGAATATTGTATGGAAGTCACCTTCGATTTATTCGCGGGAGAAGATGAGTTTTTCATAGTTCGCCCATTGTCAGAGCCAACTGCTTTTTGGTTTCGTTGTCGCAATTGGAAATCTTGGAATCATTTTGGAATCATCGCGGAGACTATGACATCGGTTGGTGGGTTCAGGTGGTGGAACCAATCTAGGTATTTGGCCAAAAACTACTTCAACTAAACTCGTTTCGGACCAAGCATCTAAGCGTAGTTATCTGCCCAGGTTGTAGTTATTATGGTATATAATTTGGCTGAAAAAAATGAAATCTTGTTGTTGCAACAAGGTTGGTTGTAATGTTTTAAGAAAGAATTTTCATTGTTTCGAGAGAAATAAAAGAAAAATTTATGAGGATATGCCACGACGACAAAATGGGCAATAATTACAATAGACTAAGTGGTGAATTCAATACTCCAAGAAAATAACAAGGTAAGTGTGAGGTAACAAGGAAATGTGAGGCTTGGAACTATTGGGGAATTACGAATTGGCTGATTTGCAAATGCATTATGCGAAGCTAGCAGTCAATAATGGCCCGACGAGTTTGGAATCTGTCTATCTCTAAAATGTTGAAGTTGGTCATCTTAGTTATTCAAAAGTCGTAGGTTTGTCGTGAACATGTCATTTCTAGTTGGTGAGCTCAATAAGTAATACTTAGGTATGTGATCTATAATAGACAAAACTAAGCCAAAGGGTTGCCCAATGTGCATGTTTTGAATATAAAAAATGGGGCACATGCTATAGATGTGCATGCATGCGAGATGTAGAAGTAAGGTTCGTACCCAAAATGACAAAGTACAAGAGTTTCTTGGGTCGATTCATATCTTATGTTTGGTTGACTGTTTCTAGATCCCTGCCGGTGTCTCTGATTTGCTAATGTTACTATGGTGGGTTAGAATATGTGTTGATGAGTTCACCAGTAGTGTAGCTAAGCTAGGAAAATGTGATCCCATACTCTTAGGCGAGCGGGGTCAATAAGGAACGTATGACAGTGCTAGAGCTCTTTCTCGTATGTGGTTATAGGCTGATTCGTCTTGTTCTAATTAGAGGATGCAACTGTACTCTCAGTATGATTTTGCAACTGTTGTCGCAGAAGTATTCATTTCTCATGCAACAGATAGTATGCAAAACCTTTCTCTACTTTCTTGATGGCATTAATAGTGGCTTTCTTGACTATGTACTTCAGTTGGCGTTTAAAATGATATGGGGTATGGCAATATTCACCCTATGAGTTGAAGCTATGTTCAAATGGAAACATCCTATGTCGGAATTTTAGATCATAATTTGTATAATAATTAGAAAAAATTAATAGTTTATATGAGAAAGATAGAAGGCACTAAACATGACGTGAAATATGAAAACGCCACTTGGTAATGCACCGAGGTCAAGAGGTGGTGAATTTAAACTCTGATACTACTTTATAATGCACCAAATTTCGGAGACAAATAAAAAATTTCTCAAAATGCCACGCATTATCATTTTATGGAAAATGAATTAAAGTAAAAATTTGATGGATATAATATGTGGAATATGAAATTAATTTTGACAAAGGTGATATACATTTCAAAAACTGTTCAAAAGGTAAAAATACAGAACATCTACTCCAGGTATTTTACAACTCGATGAAGTCCTCGTTCAAGACGTTATTGTCGGCCTGGTATCCCGGGTATTTGATATTGTTTTCAGTACATATGGTGAAATACCAGTAGACAAAACGTAGTACCATGAGCGATAAAATTTAATAAACAAATAATATCCTTAAATCTAATTTATGTATATAATAACAGTGAATAAAAGATGCGCAGTTATATTGAAAATAATAACACATAAATCTGATAATAAAATAGATTAGAGATGTCAATGTGTTCTAAGGTAACCTTCAAAATTAATCAGTATGTCCACATCGTCAATATTTTCAACAATGGTATCATCCGGTGTCAAATCATACCAACTGATAATTTATATATCATAGTTCTTAAGCCCAGGTCGATCTACAAATCAAATTTGGAGCAACACAGGCATTTTCCATGTAGTCAATAACCAATCTTCCATACTTATTATGCTCCCGTTTGATATAATCTCGACTACTATGTTAATCATGCTGTCGACCATAACCACTCCCAAACGTTAGCTCCCAACCATTATGTTTCCAACTGTTAGATTTTACATTTTTACATACATCGTGTCTAAGGTCCAAAGTCCTATTTCTCCTCTATCATTATTAAATTTTAATTAAAAACCACAACACAATTAATTAAAAATCATAACTCGATTCAATACATAATTATCATTGCACTGTACAACTAATCACACAACTCAACGAAAGATAGTTCATGGTCCACTCATAATCCACAATATTCAAATTACACCACCTTGTTCTCATTCAATCCTAGTGCTTTTAATTTACTTTTGGTCCTTCGTAAATTATATCCGCAAGTTTATCCATATTTTCATGCTATTTTATTTTTCTCCTCTGAGACGAACGAGGGAAGTTAAAGAAAAAGTTAAACATTAAAAATCAATAAAATAAAAAATATAAAAAAAATATTCTACTCATCCAAACACAGTCTAACATGCAAAAACATAGAGCCCAGATGATTTGTAGAAACATATTAGATTTAATTAGAGAGATCTCATCAACGGTTCATAAGCTCGACGCTACGAACAACAACAGCAGGAAAACAACTCCTGAATTTCGATTTTCTATCTGCTGCAAAAAGAGAACAAGATCATCTACGTATTCATACATCCGACAGCGATCGTTTATCCAATGGTCAGATCACCAAAATCTCATACCTACTTTTCCCTAGTAAATAATTTGCAGACCGGAAAACGGAAAAAAATTAAATTTGACGACCGATTCCTATCGGTGTTAATCAGTTTCCGGAGGTGGAGGAAGGTTGAGATCGATGCATATGGCTCTGTTTGCCTTCACATCGCTATGGTTCAAGTCAATTACAGAAGACGAGTCGGAGTCGCTCTGGACCCCACCACTACCGCGCGTAGCGCCAAAATCCACCCCAGCAGCAGCCGTCGCGTTATCCACGCTCAGCCTCTGAATTGGAACATCGCGTCGGAAGACAGAGTCGAAATAGATAAGTTGATTCGTCGGTGGAAAAACTCCGGCCACCGGGGAAACAAAAGACTGGTGGTGATAGAGAGGAAACCTCGCGACGGATCCAAATCCGGAAACAACACCTCCGCCGCAGCCGTAAGAGAGGCTGAGATCCAGAGCCGGCGGCGACGACTCGACCATTAAAGCCGGCGAGAACCCCTCCCGGCTCGACGACTCGACGGTGCTACTCGGACTCGGACTACAATTCGCCTTATTGATCTCAGAATTTCTGTTTATATTCACACACTCTTCCACGGGTGGGAAATTAAGCTTGGCCTTAGCGCCCCGGAACTCTCTGGCGGCGGCGTCGTAGGCCCTAGCCGCCTCCTCCGCCGTGTCGAACGTCCCCAACCACACGCGGCTCTTCCGTCCGGGATCTCGGATCTCGGCGGCATACCTCCCCCACGGCCTTTTCCGTACGCCTCTAAAATGCATCTGATCCTTCCCGACGTTCCCCTCGTTAACCTTCCCAGCCATCGCCGCCGCCTTCGGCGCCATCTACTCCGCAACCTATATATGTAGTCGGCGCTATTTGTGTTTATAAGACGTAGAGTGGCGTTTCGGAAACAAAATGGGGCTTGGAATTGTGGATGGGAGAATGGGAAGCGAGGGTGATTATATAGAGAGAGAAAGAGGGGGGAGAGAGAGAGAGAGAGAGAGAGAGGAGAAGAGAGGGAAAGGTGGGGGGCAGAGTCAAAAAGGGATTTGACTGGTAAGGTGTAGCAGCCGTGAGCCGCCCCTATGCGAGCGTGGGTGGCAATTTAATATGCGCGGTCCTTCCGTATGACGCGTGACATGTGATTGTAGAGGCGCCTATTCTATTTGAAAAAAAATTACTAACATTTAATAATTCGTGAATAATATATTCAAAATTACATACACACAGGTATTTGAATTATAAACTCGAAATTTTAAACAACCATGACAAAATTACCTAGAGATTGTTTTTTTAATTGCCAATAATTGTTTCATTGTATGTAGGGACATAATCAAAATTCGACATTTAGTGGGGTCGAGATTTTTTTTAGAAAAAAATGGGTGGACGAGAGAGGAATATAATCAAAATACCTAGAGATATTTAGGAGGGCTAAAATATAATTTTTTTTAATTTTTAAAATTTATTTCTACGTCCTAATTTTTTTTAAAAATTTAGAGGAGCACGAGCCCTCCCGATATTTTATTAGTTTCGCTCCTGGTTGTGTGGATTCTAATGTTTGGTATCTTGTTACATTTCAAATACTAGTAATAGTGAAAAATGAATTTTTGGTAATAAAAAATGAAAAGGGGAGAGCTATTTTTTTGAGAATAATTTTAAATTCTTACACTTTGAAAATTGTGTTAATAGTTTCGTTACAACTTATGTTTTCAAATTTTTGTATAAAATCAATGTTTAAACTTATTTTAAAATTGATGATTTTCAATGCTAATATTAAAATTTAATTTTTCAGAAAGTGTAAAAAGAAGTCTATGTAAAACATACGATACAAGCATTGCGTTATTTTCACCCTTTAGGACCGCATAAAGTTATGTTGTAGTACTTCATGGTAATGATATTTTCTTCTCCAATAACAAACAGTTTGAACGCTTTTGGTAGCTGATAGGAAAATTTAGTTGTAGGGTCCACACGTAAACCTCAGTGCTTTATTACGAGAAGGAGTGTGAACCAATGCACGTAAGTGTGAGATAAGATTAAACTGGGGTGGAACCGCCGACTGCCGGTACAACCACATTTTTTCCCACCTCACCGGGTGGGCTTTTGTGATTTGACAAGAGAGAAAGAGTTAGAGAGAGAGAGAGTGTGTGTGTGTGTGTGTTTTTTAAGTGGCGGCATTCATAATTGCGTCGGAATTTCGCTTTCTCTCACTTTTTTTTTTGTTATGCTTTTAGTAACCACTCGTTTGGACCGAAGGGTGGGCGAGAGAGGCCGAATGAGGAGTAGACACGTATTGGATGTCTCCAGTTACGCGTGTGAAGAGAGTCAGAGCCAAACAGAATGCCGGCGAGCCCGGCCCAAGGTCTCAGAGAATACCGTAGGAATTTATGACAAAAGCAGTTTCAACATCAGCCGACCATCTCCTTATCCCACGCCTCATTATCTTTCATCCCCACCACGCGCCAGTCTAATCGTTATTTCCTTTTTTTTGATAGTACTCTTACCTCACTTATTTAGGTTTAATTGTTTTACTATCGAATTACTTTTTATTCTTATTTAATTTTTTATTTTTATTATTGTATTTCAAATTTTTATGAATTATTAATCAACAAGTCTAGACACAATCTCTACACACAAATCATATTTTTAGATTTTTTCATTATTAATTTGTCTCGATAAGAGAAATTAAAAATTTTCAAACAAATCGTAGACAAGTTCAAAAAGACAAATAAAATTTTGAAAAAATTTGTTTGTTTTAAATTATTTGTCTTTAATGAGTTCTTTTAAGTTTTTCATATTATTTTTAATTTTTTAAAATTTTCTCATCAAATAAATAAATATTCATAAAAAATTAATAACAAAAATAATAGTCTAAAAAAACAATTCAGCCAACTGAGGCTGGTACTCTAGTTCTTATGTTATTCATTTAAGTGCTTAAATTAATTAACCGTTGACTAATCTTTCTTGGTTAAAAAGGTAAATTTATTTTATTCAAATGTGATGTATTTTAGGTAAATAAGTTAATTTGTAAGTTCAAACAATCGAGTTTAAAATCATAAGAAAAGTTATTTCAATAAGTTTAATTTTTGTTTTGTCAGTTTTCTTATTATTTGGTAAGAAACCGGCAAAATACTTAAATATTTATTGCCGGCACTTTTGACACATCCTTATATATATATATATATATATATATATCTTTGGCAATATTTAATAATAACGTTTCTCATAAGTGTTTCTAATAATTACTTCTTTTTAGTATAAACTTCTAGTAATAATTACTTTAAGGGTAAATTACACTGACCTTCCTTGAGGTTTACAAAAATTACAATGTCCTTCCTAAAGTTTTTAAAATTGCTTTGACTTTTCTTTTTTAAACTATTATACAATTATCTCCATCACTGTTAAAATTAGTCAAACATCATTAATTGCGCTGTTAAACCTTCATGTTCAAGATTTTTTTTGACAAAATAAACTCTTGCGTAATTTCTATTGCGTTTGAAATAACTTATGATGATTTTTTTAAATTTTTCTAAAGTCAAAATTCAAATTAGAGTTCTAAAATTTGTTCAAACTTTTACTTTAAAAAAATCATAAAAATTTAACATAAACTATTCGGACATAATAAAAATTATGTTACAGTTTATTTTACTAAAAAAATTCTCAAACTTGAAATTTTAATAACGTATGTAACGAAATTTGACAGATTTTTATGGTAGAAGAGGTAACTGCATAATAGTTTAAAAAATAAGGGATATTAAAATAATTTTAGATACCTCAAGAGAAGCACTGTATTTGTAAAAAACCTCAGGGACGTCAGTGTAATTCACACTTACTTTTACCAACAAAAAAAGGTACCATTTCGGGATTTTCCTTCTTCAGTCAAAGGCCGTGTGATGTATGCAACTCAATTAGTACCAAATTTTGTACTTCCCATCACAAAGTCAAGAACTGTTTCGTTAGCATTGCTCATTTATCATTGTGATGGTCTATTTAGATTTAAGACAAAATAAAAAAAAAAAAAATAATCACGCAGGCCCTCAAATTCTCCCCTAGAAGAGCATACACGTGCCAACCCAAAAGTTAAATTAAACTCTTGAATAAATTCCCTCAATTAAAAAACTAAATTTATTTATTCATATACAATACATGCCAATCTGAAAGAGCTAGGAAACTATTTTTTTTTTTTTTTTTACTTTACTAGTGTTTTTTGCTGCAATATCTTCATTCTAGAAGTAAACTATATCTAAATAAAATATTGTAAATTAAAAATCAAATCAAATTTGTTTCGACCAAAGGTGCCAAGGGGCAAGTTAATTATTGGCGGGTTTTCAAGTCCTGTTTAGGACTCGTTTTCTCGTAGTGATGTCATCCCTTCTTGGAGCCCTTTTAATTTTTGTAAACATCTTTCAAGGATTAATACAATCTTCTTTACTTAGTAAAAACAAAAAAATAAAAAAATTATTTCAACCAAGGGAGTGAATAGTTTAACAACAACAATCGAGTTTGAAAACAATATGAACAAACATTTGAATAAGTTTAACTTGTTAAATGCCCTATGATATAGTCATTGAAAAAATAGCAATCCAAATTTAATTCGGATATTTTGATCACTAGCATTAAACCGCTATGCACGAGAAATGTATGATATTTATTGACGTATATTTAATTTATCCTTACAACAAGAATACTAAAATTAGTAATCATGAAATAGCGATCAAGGTTGAATGAGAACAAATAAGATGAATAAAAACTAGAATGTTAATCTACCTCAACTAACTATCTTCTTGTTTTGGCCTATTATTCTATTTATTTTTTATTTTGTTGTAACTATTAGTTTTGCATCTGATTTATGTTAATTATTGGTTTGTTTTGATAAAATGAATTTAAAAAGTAAAAAAATAATGTCAAAAGACTAAAAACAAATTCACTCAAGACAAAAATAATTCAAAACGGCCAAATTTTGTAGATCATATGTCTTTTTTAAACTTATCTAAGATTTGATACATATCTTTTTACTTTTTTAAAAACCGTTCGCCAAGATGAACTAATAATCTACAAAACAATACGCAAAATAAAAAGTTGCAAAAAAACCACAATCCAAAAAAAGTTAGGTCAATCCGGGAGTGGATATAAATTAATTTTTTTATATGTGTGGTATTTGAGATATTATTTGTAAGGACACACATTTTTAAATACACATTTTTAACGCATTTGTCTCTAGACAGAAATTTTAATTTTTAAAATGAATTATATGAAAACTATTGGACCCCAAAATGCTTAATTTATATTCGTACAAAACCATTGAAAAATATTTTTAGCAAAACACCCGATTAAGCAATGCGACCAGACCCGATATTTTAATTTCATTATTTAAATATTTTGCACGTTCTATTGAGTTATATTATATTTGTATATTTTTATCCGCATATATTTGTGAGTGTGTGTGTACACGCAGACGAGAGCAAACTGATTAAAATATTTAGAGCCCTATAAAAATAAAGAGCTGTGTGGCAATTACAAAATGGGAGTGCGATAGCATATAAAATAAGGATATACAAAAAAATTCAATGAAAAGACAAAAATTGAATTGGGAAGTAATATTACTCGTAGACTTCCTAATATAAGACCTAATCCCATAAAGACGAAAACAAAATCATGTATTGGTTCAGATAAATCTAGGTATCAACAAATAAGAGAATAGAAAGGCAACTCTTTCGCTACTCTTTTTTACGTACTGTGCATTAGCATTTAAAGCAAGGAAGCATTTTAGCTCACAGTTAAGATATCAGTCAAAGAGTTTCTAGTTTAGTTTTTTTCATTGTTGACGGATGGGAAACCATACGTATATATTCATATACATACATATATATGTGTGTGTGCGTGTGCGCACACTATCTACCTATATAATACATACCTATATAACTCAAGTTGCATATTATACATAAACCTATACTTACACTTGACTACATGAGCCTTTTTTAGGTAATGCCGGTGAGCCAATGAGTTAGTACCTTGGAAGCTGATGAGTAGTATTAGGCCATATTTACGATTTTTGTTAGACAATAATTTTATTGGGTATTGTGGGCCCAGATAACTTGTTTAATTAATGTATTTAAGGCTGGATGTAATTGCTTAAGTTCTTATATGTGAATTTTTATATATAATGGGATTGGTTTATGATTTTTTTTCGCTCAGCTCATGCCCTTAGAGTTTGGTGTTGCGAGGAAATACTACTTGTTAAAATCTTGTGATGTAGCCTAACATCATAGAATTTGCTTCTTAATGCATGGACGCCAAAATAAGCAAATCACCAACGCTTGTTCGAAAGGCGATAGAGAAGGTGAAAGTCATACAACAATGGCTTCTGACATCACATAACAAATAGAAGAACTACACCGACAAAAGAATGTGACCTTTAACTTTCAACGTCGGGGATCGCATTTTCTTGAAGATCTCACCACGCCAAGGAATCCTCATATTTGGCAAGACAGCCCATTCAAATTTTTGCAACGAATCGGAGAAGTCAGTTATCATGTAGCACTTTCTCGCCAGATTGACAGAGTGCACAACGTATTCCACGTGTCAATGCTATCGAAATACATAGCACATCCGACTCACATTCTCAATTAGAAAGAAGTCATGATAAATGAAGACATGGCTTATGAGGAGTAGCCCATACACATTATTAAGACCCTGAGGAGGGACCGTTTAATTTATACAAGTTTTATGGCATCATCTGAACATTGAAGAATCAATATGAGAATAAGAAGACGTTATACGCATTAACCACCCTTGGTTTTTTCAACTTTCTACATTAAAATTTTGATGACGAAATTTGTTAAGGGAGATAAGTTTGCAAGGACCCACAAAATTTAATCAAATAAAAAAATATTTTTGCACGTAATTAAATTGTTTAATCCGTGTATTATTTTTCGTGTACACTTATCATGTATCTATACATACATATATACATACTTTATACATGTTTACATACATATATTGATACTTACTAGATATACGTGCGCGTGGGTGCGCACACACTATACTTATTTTATGTACACACACCGACACCCCATCTCTTTTGCTATAACCACTCTCATTTCCCATCACACATTTTATATTTTCCCCACTCCACCTCTTTTTACCGTCCATCCTCATGATCTGCTCTTGGCCCTTGGTCAAAACTTTTTTCCTTCCTTGTAAATAGGACCCCTCCCTCATTCATTATCCTAACACCATCAAAGCTTCAAAATTGTGTGTGTGTGTGTGTGAGAGAGAAAGAGAGAGAGAGAGAGAGAGAGGAAAAAAAAGAAATCCAGAAGGAGGTTCTACCAAAAACTCAACCACAACCAATTATATCCAATCTATTTTATAAACTTGAAATTAACGTAAGTTACCTCCCTAGTTGTACCTTAAAGCTCGACAGATCATTAATGGTAGAGAAACAAGGGTAGAAGATGAATTAGAGGTCAACCGATCTTTGGCCCGGACAATCGGTGTCACAATCGAATAGTTGACCAGTACAAACCAGACAATCAACCAATAGGGAATCGGGTGGTCAACCAGTTACCCTCTTGTGGTCAACCAATTTTCTATTTTTATAGAACTACGCAATTCACTCTATAGTTTATATAATTATACATTGACCCCAACTTATGTTAATTACACATTCATCCCCAACTTGTGTTAATTACACATTGACCCGAACTTATATTAATTACACATGGACCCTCACCTTATGTTCATTACACAATGACCCTTAACTTATATAATTACACATTGAACCCGAGTTATGTACTATCACATTAACCCTTTAATTTTATTAATGAATTTTGACCCATGCCATGTTACTTAGCACGACATGTTTTATAATCTCGATTTATGTGCTCAATGTTGATACATGATCATTTTGACCTAGAGATTTCCTCGATTCTTGAACTTAAAATTTCATATATCGTATGATCATATTTTTTTGATGCATGAATAGTGATGGATTCAATATGATGGAGTGTTGTGTTGGAATCACGGAAATGGACCCCCTGGTAGGTCTCGTTGTGGACACTTTTCTTGATCGGAAGCCAAAAGTAGAGATTTTAACTTTTCCTTGGCTATTGCGCTTTTTGTGTTCTGATTTTGGCATGTTCCTGTCACGAGATCTCAATTTTTTAATAGACAACACCAATTATAGGTGGGTGATTTTTTTTACCTGAAAAGTTCAAATATCTCATAATAATAACGGAATGTAACTCCCTCTTTCTCACTTTTGTACCCTGTGATCTGCAAGACAAAAGATCGTCAAAGAATCCTCCACCTCTATAATGGAAAAACACTTTGATGATTAAGTCAGGACTAGATTCATAAGATGCTCTCAATAGCTGCGTGTGAAATAATAATTTATAGTGTACCTTTATTTATAGACTGTCTGAATAATCAATTCGAGTTCCATCCAGTCTCTAATTTCTCAGTAGAAACAGATTTGAATTCCCTTCTTATTGGCCACTAATAGACAAGTGTGATCCAAACTCTCCAAACCCTTATTTTCTACTATTAGATTTTCATTCAATCTCAAATTCACCATTCTAAGTTGAATTGGATTTGAATCATTCCCAAGATAATCAGGATTCTATCTTTTCCTTAATTCGATCTATTTAATTGCATTTCTCAGGTCAGCTAACTCGTTAATCGCCTTTCTCAAGTCGTCTAATCGGCAATCTGTCTTGACAATTGTAGATGGGTAAATTTTCTCAATCAATAAACAATGCTCACTATACAGCAGAAACAATACTCTCCATTTAGGTAGACCTGTGATCTGCAAAATAATAAACCGTCAAAAAATCCTCCGCAACTGTGGTGGGAAGGCATTCTGATGGTTAAGTCAGACAAAGTTCATAAAGACAAATGAGATGGAGCTAATATTCTCTATTAGCCAATAAATCAACGTGTTAAAGCGTACATTTCTTCGTGAATCTAGATCCTTATTTATAGACTTTTTGGCTTAACCTTCCTAATTTTTTAGGACACTGATTCCTCATCAGAATTGGAGTAGGATTACCTTTTGATTGGCCATTAATGAGATAACTCTCACTTGGTTCTTATCCAAGAAGTTATCTTCTGCTATTAGAGTTCATTCAATCAATACTTCTTATATTAATCCAATTGGTTGTGGACTTTTCATCCATATCTATTTAGAACTCTATCTCGACTTACTCGAAGTTTTGTTTTATCTTGGATTCGATACTGCCTACCGCCTTTCTTGGATCGATGGTATTTCGAACCGCCTTTCTCAGGTCGGCAAGACGTTCGACCGCCTTTCTAAGGTTGGTTGTTTGCCCAGCCATCTTTCTAAGTTCAGCTGGTTATATATTCGACCTTCTTAGCCCGAATATAATATGGGTATGACCTCTTAGCTCGGCAATATCCTCATGTGATCGGCACGTGTTTCCTGATATATTTATAGTTCTTTACCGAACTCAAATATTTATCCGAGTGGGAGATTATGTATTTCTCAGTTATATTTTACCCTCGTCAGTAATAAACACGTGCGTAAGAGCACCCTTGCTAAGCTATAAATCCTTAATTTATTTAATTTGGAAGAACTCAATAAATCTTAATTAAATTTTATCTCCTTCAAAAAGTTACAAAGATGCAACTTATTGTAACAAAGATATAACAAAGTTAAAAAGAAAATAACTAAGTAGTTACACAAAACCAATATATTATTGACTATGTTAAGAAAAATATAAATTGTGTGATATACATATATCGACGACATATGTATAATCTTGTCTCCTCTACTCCTCTTTTGATTGTACCATTATTAATTGTGAATAATTCTCAGTCCGATCGTTCTTGTGACCAAAGAAGGAATAAGGTATGAGTATGGGATAGTAAAATGCACCATCTACACACTCATTTGGGTATTCGGTATATGGTACTACCTCATAGTCAAATTCCATGCATCTAATTTTTATTGTGTCAGTTTTAGTGCGTTTATACTTAAAATATGACAATGAATTCTTTAAGGTTGAGGAATATATATTAAAAAAAAAAAAATCCAGAGCCGGCATGAGCTAATAGTATTAGTTGCGGTCTATGTTCGCACCTCAATATTTTTTAAACACGTATAAAAACTCATTTAGATACTATTCAAAGTGACTATAATTTCAAGATTTATCTAAGTTTAAATTAATATTCCTCTTAGGCATCTAATAAAACAGTTTTAGAACTCATAAATCATCACATATAATGATTGATCACATGAGTTTGTCAGGTGCACGAATACGTAATATTTTTTATTGATATATTATTGGTTTTAGAAAACAATTATACAAAATCAGATTTTAGACCATATTTCAGCTTCTAAAAATTCATAGAATTGCAAAATCTACAGATAAATTTTTTGAAAGACAATCACAATTATTATTTAGAAGCTAAAATCTCAAATTCTACTCTTAAAATTTTTGTAAACGCTCACAACGACGGATGAATTTTCAAAATTTTCATTTTTTAGATATTTCAAATGTTTTTCTCTTATTGCTCATCTGTGTTGTGTGATAAATGTTAAGAAATTACGAGTCGAAGTTAGCTTGCAAACAAAATGAAATTGAGAAAATGAAGATAAATTGACACAAATATTTCACGTTAAAAACCCCAAAACAAATTAGGAGAATGTAATAATCCTGAATTTTTTAATTCATTTTAATAAATTTTAGCATTAAATAAATAATTTATTGTTATTATTTAATTATTTAATAATATAGTTTTTGTTGTTATTGTGTAAAATTTTAAAATTAGAAAATCGAATATTATTTTGCTAGCTCGTTCGAGTGAGCTTGAGGCTGCTTGACCTGTCTCTTGAAATTTTGAAACTACTAAGATCTGGAGTTATGGTGATTTTGATGGTAGAATCGTTTTCTGCTGCGATTTATGGCTATGTTTATTTGCAATTAAGGCCGAGATTATTATATGAACTAGAGGGTTATACGTATTTCTTTTACATCTTACGAAATCAGAAGTTTAGAAAGGGTTTATGAGAAAGTTTCTAAGTTTTGTTGGAGTTCTTGCAAGTTCTTGGTGGCAGTTCTGTCCATGTTATTTTCCGGCGCTTTGAGGTTGTTCTTCGCTTGATACTTCGGATCGAGATAGGTTTAGTTACCTACCAACCTTAGGTCTTAGTGTTTTGTTGTAATGTTGATTTTGAAAGCATGATTAGATAAGCATAGTTGGAGTTTTAATCTTGTTTATAATATGGGATTTCATGTATCTGTGATTAATTTGATCAATTGGTTTAGGGAAAGCATGTTAGGTTTGAGTGTTAAGTTTTCTAGTAGCTAATTTTACTGTAACGCCCCAAAATTTTACGGTACGTTAAAATAAAATAATAATCAATTACGCAACGGAATAACTTTTTCAATTTAAAAATAAGAGCCCAATTCTCAAAATATTTAATAATTGTCTGCAAAACAACCAACCTAAAATTTAATTCACTAAATAGTTATGAAGACTAACAACTTAAGTCATAATTCTCATTAATTAAAATCAACTGAGGGGACACCCTAGGTTGCACCGTTAGATTGTTACTAGTGCAACCATGACTTTGGTATATCCTTATCATCCAATTCAGTCTCTTGAACTTCCAAGTCGTATTCTCTCTCGATCTGTTCCTCAAAACCTAACGTGAAATGCTAAAGCCAAGAAGTAGCTCCAAATGAGTGATTAACACTCAGTAGAAAAATTTAACTTTACCCCTAACTTACAAATAAACACACAGGATAATCCTTTTATACAATATGCAAAGAATAATAACCAAATAGAAAATCTACAATATTGTGCATAAATACGCGTATGCAATATCGTGCATAAAGTTTTTCGCATTGAGTATCATTTTATTATTATTATCTCCACACCGGGATCTCGCAATCCCC
>JABCMJ010063564.1:0-10413 GCA_014822125.1 Arbutus unedo
TTCAAAATGTGCTACGTGATGAGAAATGGACTACTTGAAAAAAGGAAGAAAAAAACTAGACACTTAAACAAGACCATGTCCACAACCTAATAATATTCATAGGAAAAGAAAAAAAAGTGCATGTGAACAGGGTCCATGTGTGCTAGCAACAGTACCGACTACTAAGCAGGATAGCACATAGTTTGCCGCAAGTGCTGAGTATCTTGATTCGCTGAAAAAGTGGATGAACTTCTGACTCGAGTAAGAAATTGCCCACTCTTCTCTTTCAGTGTCATCATGCTGCCTTAGGGCGCAACCCATTGACGTATCAGTCACTGAGAGGTAGAGAAACTTTTTAACTGGGGAGTGTAAAAAAGGCCATTATAACAACGGTCTGTTGACCACTGGACCGTACTTGCTTTCGTGTACAGTGTAATGACTCCACTCCTCCCTTTTTCATTTTTATAACCATATCACGCACCGAAAGAATTTAGACCTAACTATGATGTTTGGGAATTATTTCTTCCTTCCATTTGTTTGTGGGAGTTGTTGGCCAAGGGTTTTCGAACATAAACTCAATAGGAATAGGACAGCGACAAGGTGAGAAACTGAATACCTCTGGAGAAGATCCTGCTGATCGAGAAGTCCAGATCCAATATAGATCGGGTAGCTCTGGTTGTCCAAATCGACCTCGACAATTGTAGGAGCACTGGGAGTCGTTTTACTGGGGGACCCATCAATCACCTGAGTTGTCGCACTCACCCTCAGTCGTCTTCTTCCAACATTCGAACCAAAACTAACCTTAGAACCTCAAAGAAATGGAGAGCCGGAATTTTTGAACAGGAGGAAGAATGAAAAGAAGGCATATTTTTGTCTTGCTCTTACTCTTCTTATCTTAGGACTCTAAGCAGTGGTGGTGGTTTTGGAGAGAGAAACAGTGTACATTGGATAGAGAGTGGAGGAAGCCATAGGTGGAGAGAGAGAGAGAGAGAGAGAGAGAGAGAGAGAGACAAAGATAGAGAGAGAGAGAGAGAGAGAGAGGGGAGGTTTGTTGGTTGGTGAAGACGACGTTCGAGTGGAGGTTTGGTGGGAGACTTTCCGATACATGTCCAGTTTTTTTCGTTTTCCTTCTTTTATTTTCAATTTGGCACGTTTTCTTTATTCTTCGTTTGGGAGGGAAAAAAATCTTGTAAAAAAGACCAAAAAAAACAAGCTTGCTACTCGTACTATTTACATTTACAAATATACGAAAGTTCTTTATTAAATTATAATTACATTAATATCAAATATGCCCCGTAGATTTTTTAATTGGTTGACGATTTTGATATTAAATTTAAAAATTTAACCAAGAGAGTTAAGTTGTTCATCATGCGGACATACGAGATATAAAAAAGTGTGTGCCCGATTCATAATATTTTATAGTAGCACTAATGTAGTATTTCACTTAACTTGCCTCTCCCGTGACTTTTTGGACCAACCAACCCTAATTTGCCCTCGCAAGTCTCTATATTTTGGGAGCAGATCATGTAGCAAGATTGAGCAATGGACCTTAAAAGAATTCCACAAGTAATTTAAAACTTTGATCTATTGGCAGCGAAGACTTTCATTCAGCAACAATGTAGTATTTCACTTAACTTGCCTCTCCCGTGACTTTTCAGACCAATCAACCCCAATTTGCGCTCGCAAATCTCTCTACATTTTGGGAGCAGAACGTGTAGGAAGATTGAGTAGTTAATCTTATAAGAATTTCACAAGCAGTTTTAATATTTGGTTGATCAACAACGGGAACTTTCTTTTGAACCTCTCGATTTGTGTCAGTAGCAACTCATTTTGGGCATCTCAACTAGAGGAATTCAAGGGCCTTCAGATGTGATGAATTTGATAATTTACTCAATCAGCCACAAAACCAATTAATCGTCGCGTAAAAAATCACAGGCATAGCGTATTCGTTTTAGGCTACAAGGGATCACGTTGTCGGCTTTCTGCTCTAGCCTACAGTGGCTAAAGGAGGATTTTTTTTGTTGAGGATGTATGGTGTGAGGTTACTTAAGTGAATTTTGTGGAGAGACATAACACGACAGGTACAAAAGATTACTCTTTTGTGTAGTGAGGAGTGGAAGAGGGCAACTTCATATAGCGAAGGCAATTTGTAGTGGTCCGGATCGTCATAGATAAAAGGATCGAACCATTGTGAAGTTGGGGGCGGGACAAAAAAACCAAGCCCATCAACTCAATATCTTAGTGGGTCGGATTGAAGCCCATCGAGGCTCACGAGACATTGCGCAACCAACCCAATCCACGACCCCATGTCGTTTAAGTCGGAATGAGTTCATGCCCTATAGATTGACTTGTGCCATATGGTTAAGACATGCCTCTACTTGGTAGCTAGGTGTCTCAGCCACAACATGTGACATTCGAATTAGACATTGGTACGTCATAAGGTGACATTATAACAAAATTCATTTATGCATAAGTTGTCAAAAAATATGCTCCGCACATGCACACGTGACTTGGAACTCAAGCCAGGTTGAGTATGTAAGGTGTAATAGAGGATGAAGTACAATACGGACTCTCTAAACCTTACTAAGTATTTTTCTTTTCTTATATGATGCACTTTGTGACACATCGAAGTGCTCCTCCACTGAACACTAGCCAATTAGCACTATTAATGTTGACCTTTGCAATGTACTTGAGAGGTGCAGGAGCACACAAATGAAGGGAGTTGAAATGATACTCGGATTAAAGAATTCCACAATAGTTGGGAACCAGGGATAGAGAGAGCTAAAGAGAAAGAAAGATGATGTTCGTGAGAGAAAATGTGAGGAAAAAAAAGAAAATCGGCCTTTGCAAGTTTACATTGGGGTGAGAGGACACACAGTGGAACCATTTCATGTTAGCCCGCTTTTGATTTAAACTAAATAATGATTTTTGAGAAACATCTTTTGTACTCGGGCTTGAGAAATATTTTTTAGAAGAACAAGTATAGGGAGATAACTATTCATGCACATTCAGAATGAGTATGAAATTGTCAGATGTCCGTAAAATTCACATGATTATAAAAATATTTCATGCGCATCATATAATTTTAGACACATTAGTGTCGAGATTTATGCACGAATAATTGTGTTACTAGAGTTTTTATTTCAGAATCGGGCTTGAGGACAAATTTTCACTTGAGTGGGCTGTTAAGTAATACCAGTCATAGTCAAAGGAGTATTCGTGTAATTAACCGTATGCGCCAGTTCTCTGTGAATCATATATCATCTTCCCTCCGGCTTCTGACATACGCCATTCTCGTTCCCCCCAAAATCCCCGCGTTTTTCTCGAAGCCATACATATGCATCTATAGATACAGGCGTACTGTATATCACTTCAGGGTTTCTGCACACTTCAATCTGCAGCACACCTTATCGTTTCTCATAACTTCGTATCATCAGTTCTGTTTCGCGAGTTCTTCGAGGTTGGGCTTCGGTGAAGCTCTCAATTTGTTGCTTACTGGTTTTTTTTCTTCAGTTAGGGTTTCGGTAGGTCTTACTTTTTCCGGGACTATGGACGAGGAACCCTTTATAGAACGAAGGGATTGCGTCATCGGTTGATGGGGAAGAGGAAGACGAATGTCGTGCTCGTGTCGTCATCAGACGATGACGATAAAAGCTTCTCATTGCGTTCAAAGACGAGCTATTCAAAGTCGAAATCGAGACCATCATCAGTTCCTCGCACAAATAGTAGAAGGGCCAAGAAGGCGCGCCTCTCGGATTGTTCTAATACTTCATGCAAAGAATCCAATGGGTTTGATGAGGTACAAATGGAGTGGAATGGAGTTGATTTTTTTTCAGTTTTAAGGTTCTATTTGGTTGCATATTTGCTATGAGTTATTTTGTGTTTTGTGTGAAGAAGTGTTCTGCATTGGTTTGAAAGATTTGGATGCGTTTGGGGAAAGGGAATATACGGTAGAAGCGCAGGCTGTAATATTATTAAATCTGGAACCCATGTTCTTTAAGTTCCAATACCAAGGCACAAAAGTCGTGCTACAATTTTACCCAAGTGTATAGATTATGAAGTCATTTTTAGAACTTAATTTAATCTAATCTGTTTGGACTAAATTATTTGAGGAAGGTGTTGTTTCCCTTCGACTCGAGAAGGAAATGTACAATGAAAATATGATTCTACCCTTTGGGATGTCACAGCTTGTCCTAAAGCATTCGTCAAGTACAAGTTTAATTATGTAATTTTGAATCCTAAAATGATTACGATTCACATATCTTTGGGGTGGGCTGAGCATGATTTGTCACACCATTGGGAGAAATAATGTAGTCCAAATCAGTTGGATTATCACCCTTCTTGTAGCCAATAATACAAAAAGAACCATTGGCCAAATAGGGCCTTTTTTTTTGATGATTTGTTTTTACCCCGAAACACAGTTACTTTACTGTCCATTTTTCTCCTTCTCAAAATCTTGGCAGATTATTTGATCATATCAGCCATCCACTAGAGCTCTATTGATCTTTGTCCACTTTTAGTTTACCTTTCTTTTTTCTTTTGGGTAAGCTTCATTTGAGCTTTGGTCTATTACTCTTGGAGGGAGAGCTTTTACATTACGGCAGATGTCATTCTGGAGTCTGAATTATGCCATTTTTCTGATCTTCTTTTGGTGGGGTGGGGGAAGAGCTGCATCTATGTTTGTTATATTTTTTGGTTATAGAAAGTACAGAGAAATCTGAAATTCGGTGTTGTCTCCTGCAGATCAAATTGTTCTGTGAGGATTTCGGTGATGGCTTTAGTGGTTTTGGGATGTCTACTGGTATGAGACCATTATACTACTTGGCTTTAATACAGGTTGTAACTTTTAGAAACTTCTTTATTTTTTTTTTCTTATTGAACTGTAAGGATTAATGGTTTAAAACCTTCTGTATCTTATGTTAGTTGTCTTCATTACTATATTATTAGTGATAACTACTTTCGAATTTGTAAGTTCCTATGTATACGTAAAGGTGCCTCTGCAAAGACCTACTGTAATTATACATTATACTTTCTCAAGATGCGGAGATACGAACATCAGTTATTTGTTGATAAGACGAACATGTGTCAGACAGCATTGTGAGAGGTTTAAATTTCCGTTTAAGGGCTTAACCACGTAGTAGTACTTGAATATACTATTTGAAAATAAATTGTTTCTATGATAGCTTTGTTTTGAGTGGATATAATGTTTGAAATGATATCAAAATCCTTTTGTTTGGCCCTTTTTAGTTTTATAACAGCTGATATACCATCTAAGGGTTTGGTCAAAATGAAGAAACTAATGCGATGGAAGGTTAGTATGTGGATGGTGAATGGATAGATTTACACCCTGGTTTCTGAGGCTTTTGAGGAAATCGGATAAATATCAGTTCTATTCTTTTTCCTTCCTTTGTCGTTTTTCTATGTTGATTTTTTTCCCTCGTTTGTTGCGTATGTCGGGAAAAGTATGGTTGTTTAGCTTGTAGCTATTTAGAGAATTGGCATCTAACTTTCTGTTCTGGACTGTGGTTTTGTTTCGTGGACTTGACAGATGGTTAGGATTTATTAATACGATGGTAGTGTTGTTCCCATTTTTATTGGATAACGGGAGATATGACTTTACCGTATTTACGATCCCTGGATTTTATTCACTTTTTGGTTTTGTTGTTGGTAATCTTTCTTCTGGTATCATCTTCTTTTATGTTTAGCCACTCCATTCCTGAGGTGATATTAGAATTGAAATCAGGTAGTGGAAGGAGCAACGGGAAGGACCTATGGATAGATAAATATAAGCCCTGTTCCTTGGAAGAGCTTGCTGTTCACAAAAAGAAGGTAAAGTTAGTTTGCTTTTATTCAGTCTTGAACTCTTCACTAATATTTCTCGGGTTCTTGTATGTTCAGGTTGAAGAAGTTAAAACATGGTTTGGGAAAAGATTGAAGAGGAAGAAGGTAAAATAAACATGAATGTTACGAATTTTAAAATTTCCTGAAGCATTGATGTTTTCCATGCTCCATATTTGTTGGATACATTAACCGAGCGAATTGATGGTCTCAATTTCCTTCTAGCTTGATTGTTGAGGATGGAATTTTGCATTGCATAAAACTGTCCGTGTGTTTGCCTTCCGTTTGAAATTGGGTTTGTTTGGGAAGATTACGTGGGAAGTCTTTGTGGTTGTAGAACTCTTCTAGTATAGGTAGTTTGCCTTTTAATGCTAGTTGCGAGCCACATGGACAATGCTGTGACCCTTTTGTCTAATTTTGAGTGGTAAGCTGGAACTGGATCCATGTTGCAGCCTTATACTTCAAACACTTCCCATGAGTTGAAGTTTGGCTACGATAATCAGGCGATGACACTGATGATGATTGTGAAAATCAGATTGATGATAATGCATAAGCTTGCCTTAATAATATCCATCCTTCATGCCGTAGGTATCCTTGGCTCAAGGAAAAAAATTAAGTAATCAAGCTAAAAAATTTGGTGCGTGGAAATTATGGTTTACATTTTAATCGTAGTAAATGACTGAAGTCATTATTTGAATATTTGTTGATCTGAACTGCGCACAAAATAAATAACTGTAACTGATGAAAGGACTGTGGACATGCCATTGTTTAAGAAAAAGACTTCCTTGAAGTCTTTTGTTACGGAGACCCAGCTTATTATTTTCTGGCTTCCTGACATCTGCGGACGTCTTTTCGTTCCAGTTTATCACAGGACTGCTTGCCATGTCATGTCAGCCGTACTCTGTAAGTGAAAATTCTAACCTTTGAGACTTTGAGTCTGGGACTTAAGTTTCTTGCCCTCATGAGTGCAGGGGAGTGGAAGGTTGTCTTACCTACACAAATGGGAGTAGAAGCACATAGTATCTGTCCTTTGTAAAAGCCTGGCCTGGAATATTATTTCTTTATCTTACTTATCACAACAAATTATTCGTTATTTTTTGAGGTCTTTTTCGCTCAATTTCTACCGTCTTCAACTGTATAATTTTATGTGTATGTGCCCAACTTTATACTTGAGAGTTTGTGTTGTGGTTGAGAAAAATGTAAGTTGGAAGTACATTACAATTATAAAGATGTGTATATCTCGGAAGTGAATTTATGGTCCTGTACATGTGCATATATGCATTGGTCCTTTTGCGCCTCTATTTTATTTGGTTTGTGAAAACTCTACTTGTTTCTTCATTAATTGCAGGAGGAAACTTATAACAATGTCCTTCTCATCACTGGACAAGCTGGAATTGGAAAATCTGTATGTTGTCACTATTAGTCTTCCATAGGTTTAGCCTTTCATCCTGTATCATAAATTTAGGCAAAAATCTTTCCTTCCACAGTATTTTTATGGTAGAGGATTGAATAATCCTTCAAGTTCAATGTTTTCTCATCTTGTAGGCGACGGTACATGTGGTTGCATCTCATCTTGGAGCCACAGTATGTGAGTGGAACACACCTACTCCGACAATTTGGCAGGAACATTTGCATAACTCCAATTCAGGTACCATCCTATAACTTTGTAATCAGCGGTATTGTTTTCTTGTCACCAAGAAAGTACAGAGAATTATTTTCATCGGGATGGAGAAAACAAATAATTAGCAGTTCATTATTTTCTCATGATTTGCCTGCGTTCACATGACTAGGAATCCGCTACATGTCAAAGTTGGATGAGTTTGAAAATTTTGTTGAGAGGACAAGTAAGTATGGATTAATACCAACATCATTTAATGGAGGATCGCAAGCATTGATGATACTCCTAATCGACGATCTTCCTGTGGCAAATGGAAGAGTTGCTTATGAAAAGCTAAACAAGTGTTTGCATCTTCTTGTGCAATCTGCTCTAGTTCCAACAGTCATATTGATAACCGATTGTGGTGAGGCTGACTGTTCGGACAATAGCCCACGGAACTCGGAAGAACTTCAGTTATCTCTTCAGAGAGCCGGTGCTTGTAAGGTTGCACTTTCTAGACAACTTAATTTATAGTTGATTCGATTGAATGCTTATTTCAAATTACTTAGGGAAATCTTTCAGGTGGCTTTCAATCCCATTACGGTAAATTCCATTAAGAAGACCCTTTCTAGATTATGCAGAGAGGAGCAGTTGAATGTGGATCCCGAACAAATCAACCTGATTGCGAAAGCCAGTGGAGGTGATATCAGACATGCAATCACATCTTTACAGTACTTTGGTGTGAGACCACACCTGAGGCTTTCTTTATCTTCTTCCAATGGTACTCCCACTTATTCAAAAGAACGATCAGATGAGATGAACCGTCTGGATGATGAATTTTCTTTACCATTTGGCAGAGATGAAACTCTCTCTCTCTTTCACGCCCTGGGAAAATTTCTTCACAATAAAAGGGAGACAGAAAATTCTACTGCAGTGGGTAAGTTATGATGGTATTCATACAAGTTAAAGATTGTAGGCAATAAAACAATCTATGTCTATACTATGTACTAAGAGGGTGTAATCCACTTGTCACCCTTTTTTTTAAAAGAAAATCTGTTTGGTAGTTTTTCACCCTCTCTCTTGTTTAGAAATTTTCCAGATTTGGTATTATTATGAGTTGATAGTTCTAAGATTCCAATCAACACTACCAAATTGTAATAAATATTAAGTTATAATCTAACTTCAACATTGATGTTAAATCATAATTCGATAAAACAATTCATTGTTGAGGGATTTTGACATTCCCGTTTCAGGACAATTTGAATATCGATTTTTGCCAGTAGTGAGGTACCACTATAGGATATCCAAAGCTTGATGTAATTTAGATTCACACACACACACAGACACACACAGAGGCCGGCAATAAAGATGTGGCTCTCTTTTTAATCATATTCTGATTTCCCATGACACTGAGTGTTATGTGTAATGTTCATACTGTGCAATGACTTTTTGGTATTTGCTCTTGCTTTAATCTCTTTCTAAGTTGATACCATTCTGATATAGAGCAAGACGCATTTCTTGTGAAGGAGAGATTCACTAGACTTCCTGTGAAAATGGATGCACCAGAAAAGGTTCTTTGTAAAGCACATTGTCAAGCAAGGCCTGTCACTGATTTTCTGCATGAAAATGGTAATTTTTCATTTGAAATTGCTCTTCTGTGCGTGCTTTGAGTGTACCTTCCCTAGAAAATGACGACAAAGTTTGTGGCAGCAGATATTGTTAATGTGGTAGAATGTTTCTTTTCTCTGATATACCATGGCTGAGTTTGGACAAAATTATTTTTTGTTAAGATAGTCAGTATTGTTTGATATTTTGTAATTTTTTACGTAGTTTTTTTTTATTTTCTCATTGGTCTCGATGAGAAGAATCAGAAAAGTATAAAAATATGGACCGGAACTAAAAAAATTTAGATAGGACGATAAAGACAAAAAATAATAAAAAAACTGTAATTGTCGAGCTTTTTTTTTCTTTAGTGAACTTTTTCTCATACTTTTTAGATTCATTTTGTCTAGACAAATAATTAATCTAAAAAATACATAAACTTGAGGAAAAATGACAAAAACGACAATGACGTTAATATTGAATTATTTTGGCTGAAGGGTGCATTCCTGGGCTTGATCTTATCTTTACATTTTAATAGAAAGTAAAATTGCCTGTAAGGGCCGATTGGATGAAAGATTATTTTCAGGGGATAAGTTATTGAGAGGGATAAGATAAGAGGGGGTACTATTTTTAGAGGGTTGGTCCACATTGATGTGATGTTTATAGAGGGAGATAAAAAAGTAGATAGTTTGAAAAAAGTATTAAAAAAGGAGGATAAAATAATATTTGATTTGGATGAAGGATAAAATAGGAGAATAAGGTTATTTTGTAGTTGTAATAAGGGAGGGGTATTAATACCCAGGCCCCAAAATAATACCCCTCTATTCCTCTTAGGGGGATTATTTTTGGAGGGGTGGAAAATTATCCTCTTGCATTTTTATGCTTCAAAACCATGCTAAACATGTTTTACCCCCTTTAAAAATTATACCCTTTCCTTATCCCCATCCAAACGGGCCCTAAGGTCATTCATGAGATAAAAACTGGTAAAATTTTCCCTGTTATTAAATTGTTTAACCAGCTGCAAACAGTTTATTGTGCACTCACGTTCATCTTTCTTGTAGTTCTAGATTTCGTGAACGAGGAAGCAATAGATGATGCTTGTGTAGTGGCTTCATACCTCAGTGATGCTGATTTCCTTCTTGCTTCGCTAAGTGGACTGCGAACCAGAAATTACGAGGCAGAGAATGTTATACAATCTTCTGCTGCTTCAGTTGCTGTCCGAGGGGTGCTATTTGGAAACTTTCAGCCGTTGTCTTCCAGGTACTTTTGTATGTATTGCTTCTTTGTTCCTTCTTTAATATACTATCAGTGATTGTTCAAGGTCCAACGATGACTTCTATGAGTTGAGACTAACCATCAATTCCTGTGTCAAGCAGGTGGCATGCTGTTAGACGTCC
>JABCMJ010063577.1:1006-13064 GCA_014822125.1 Arbutus unedo
GAGGAGTACATAATGAAATAAAGATGCCCACTCAAATAATATTTCGAGTCACAGGGATACATAATATGGGAAAATATAAAAGCATTCACTTGAATAGAACATAGGCAATAATTCTTAGTGTATAGCTTGTTGTTCTTTCCCGTCTCAGTAACCATGCTCTTGCAGCATACTATATCCTAGTACGTACTTTGAAAATCCCGAGTTCGAAGAAGCATCTCCAGGCACTTGCCTACAACTGCTTCAACTTGATCAAAAACCTCAACAAGTAATTATGTCAAGAGCACGCCATAATATTAAACGTCTTCTTGTTCTATTTTTGTTATTAAAGGCTTTAGTAATGTATATATGGATACTAGTGGTGAGGGTCTGTCTCTATTTCATGAGCCAGTTCTCTTGTCAACTTGTCAGCACGATCATCGTGTCCACCGGCAAACGTATAGACCCGGAATGCAAACTGGAAAGCCCTCCAAAGCATTTTAGCAGATCCTTTCTTCTTTGCATCAGCTTTAGGTCCAATTTCTTCGTTTTTCTTTGCCTTTGCTTCTCTCTTCTCCTGAGTCAATGCAAATAATTTCCATTCGTAAGGTTAAGCCACTTGATTAAGAAGTCATGGATTCTTCAGAACAAATATCTGCACGGCAATTTGCTTCAAGTGAAAATACCTTAAGTGCCAACTCCATGCAACCTGAGGAAACATCCACTATCAATTCTCTGATCCTTACGAGGATTCCGAAATCAAAATTGATCTTGTGGCTTTGGAATTTCTTGGATTCTTCGTCTTTCGTTCGTTCCAATGCGTCCAAATCTCCTTTGATCTGTACGTTACGGATGTTTTTTACTTAATGAAATGTAGGGTATTATTAGGACTCGGATTAGCATACTAATGTATAATCAAGAACCAAAGGGTTTACCTTATTGACATAACTCTCGGACTTGTCAAGAAGCTGACATAGAGGAGCCTCTATCTTCCAATTCTTTAGAGTAGTGACCATGGTATCTAACTTGGAGTACAGTGCAGCTGCCATCCTCAATGCTTCCAACTTCTTTCCAGGAAAACCTTCAAACCTTGCTAGCACCTGCACATTGAACAATTTTATGTCATCTATCTAATATAAAATAAAGTGGGAACCTGACTGATTTCTACCAAAAATTTTCGTTGTGTAAAGTTTACCAAGTCCAAAATTTCCACACAGAATAACCTAAATCAGTCTAAAAGCCCTTTCATCCCCCAATAACTGTATTGGTTATAGCCTGCTTTCACATGACTCTCAATTACTAAAATTCTCAACCCAATTCATCCCAATTTCATAACTGACTCTTTGTATTCTTACATCGTTAACAGGACTATGGTGTCCATTACGTTCCCCAATCTTTAATAATCTCCTACAAATGATTGAGCAGGGGAATTAGATTTTTTTAATTTTTTTTTCATTTTGAACCATCCCAAAAAGAGCTGTGGACGAACGTGCAGGTCACCACTTCATCCAATGGCCTCTCTTAATTCTTACTTTCAATTTTGATTATTGTCACCACTTGATACATTTGTGTACTTTTTCATGTTTAGTAATCCATGGACACAATACAAGCATGTAGAGTTTAAAACAACGGAGGACAGGTGAAAATAGATGTTTTGCCTATTTTTGTAAGCCACGTATATGAGTATTTTGTTTATAAACAAAGGAAAATGCAACACAATGACGGGTTATATTAAAAAGACCATCTTATATTCCGTAACTTAAATGACTGAAAGGGTGAAATGCATGCCCAATTGTCAAAACAGTTTCTTATGTGTTTGCCAACGTAATGGAAAAAAAAATAAGATATGCTTGGACAAGTGTTTGACACAAATTACAACCCTCTTAGAAGTGTTTGTGCTTCTTAGGTGATGAGGGTAAGGGTGATCATGATAATGGTAGGGAACAGGCTCATATGGTACGGACCTGAGATTCATCAGTTAGTTTCTCAAGATGGGATTCCACGTATTTATGGAACTTGAGGAGCTCAGCCATGTCTGTAGTTTCGAAAGTACTAATAGCAACTTTCACCTCCGTTATTGTCTTTGCATGGTTTTTAACATCCTCCTCAATTTGTTGGTAGTACGCTGATCTGGAAAAAGGTAAAGTATGAAATACATTAATAGTCGTTTGTCCGGTTAGAGATTTAGGGGAAGGCAAATATACCTCTTGGTCATCTCTGCTAATGCATCAGCCATTCCCTGTGTTCCTCCAGCTGGGGCCCCAATTTTGGTCTTTTTGCCCTGTGATAATTTACCATCTAGACTGGACCCTTCCACCTTACCCTTTAGAAGTCGATAGAGATTACCCATCTGGGATGATCTCTTCAATTTAGTTGCTGCTTTCTTGGGACATAGGGATCTTGCGCCACCCAAACCAGGAGGTGGAGGGGGAGCAGCTCCCTTTCCCAGTGGCATGGGTGGTGGCGGCACGGATCCATTTGAGGGCATCCCAGGTGGTGGTGGCGGCGGCGGCACTGATCCATTTGCTGACATCCCAGGTGGTGGTGGAGGCGGTGGAGGTGTGGCTCCATTACCTGGTGGCATGGGGGGTGGCGGTGGTGGTCCTGGTGGTACATCAACGGCCAGTTTTGGTGGCGATGGTGGTGGGGGCGGTGGCCGTGGAAGAGGAAATGCTGTTGAGTTTGGTGATGCCATGCATGGAGGTGGAGGTGGAGACATAGTCAACGTGGGTGACATGGCTGATAGTGCAGGTGGTGATGGAGGAGGTGGTGACATCACTACGCAGGGTGACATGAGTGGGTGTGGTGGCAGTGCTGATTCTTCTGTCCTTGGCAGAATGGGTGGTGATGGTGGTAGAGACATCACCTCTGGCGCAACACTGGATCTCAACTTAGGAAGTGATGGAAGTGGTAATACCATATCCATGGTGCCTTTTGCGAAGGTCTCATGACCTGATGCTGGTGGCATATTTTGGGTGCCAATCCATTTTCTTCCTGTGTCACTAGTCACCTTGTCCATATTAGTCATCAGTAATATGTCCTCCATTTCACAATCATCAGTGTCAATCTTTTCTTCATTCCCTTGTTTCAGTTCCTTAACTGCCGTATTCGTCTGCTCCGTGGCTGCTATATAAGGGAACATATGGAAGGAGAGGCGCTTAACGTCAATTGGGTTCAACTTCCCAACAGCTTGGATTCTCAGAGGCAAGAGAAGAGGTGAGGAATAAGGTGCTCTGGACATAGTAATCATTTCCGAAAGTACTGAAGTTGGAGTGGCTGGTGAACCAGAGGGAGTTCTGTTGTCTGAGTACTCTGACAAAGCCCCCCCAAATGCATGAGATTTGGGACTGTAATCTTTGAGCGGTTCATCTTCGTCCATCAAATCAAACAACCTCTCTCTCGCCATGCTTATCATTTCATCCAGTATCATCATTGCTATTTCAATTTCAAAACAAAAGGTTGTCATTAAATTTGAAACAAAGTGAAAAAAGTTCAGAAAACATGAAAATAAGCCACTGGAAAGTTAGGCCTAACTTGGTCGCCAAACACATTTTAGAGTCAAAATTTGACATACCTTGTTGTTCCAGTTCATTGGCTGCCATATTATCGTATATTATTCGTTTGGGTTTGTCCATCGAACCTTCCTTACTCATCCACATTTCTCCAACAGATTTCAAAGCATTGCAAAAGGAAGCCAGTGCCTATATGAAATGTTAAGTTAATTATCAGCAAAAGTACATGCATTAGCAATCGTAATCCTAATTGTTGGTGTCGCTAATTTGATTAACCTGATGAACAGGTGTTCCTTCACTTTCTGACATTGAGTTTTTTGGTACGAGATCAGGATACAACCCATGGAGATCCTTCAATGTGGTTATCACCAGCTGCAACAAAATGGAAAATTGGTAATTGATAACTAGGATGAGTTTCTGAGAAAGAAGGAAATGGGAGAGACAAAATGTTTGAAGAGTACCTCATTTGCAGAAGCAGAGGCTACACATGGAGGTAAGTCAATTAAGTCCCTAAAAGAGAGGACCTTTGTCCTAAGCTCTGCCATTGTAATGAAATTGCCTGCCACACTGTGAGAATTGTGCACCTTAAACCCTTTGACTTCCCTCTGGTTCGTTGATACCTCTGCCTTCTTGTTTGTCTCTGGCAGCTGGTTTCCCTGTCAAAATTATAAGCTGATTTTATGCCTGGTGCACTTTTGTTCTTGAGTTCTAGAACTGGCATGGCCTACTTTTTTTTCTCCTCTTAACAGAGTGGGATACAGTATAACAAAAAACAACATTTACATTATTTATCTTAAATTAAGTTTTTGAATATTTCAAATGATCATTCCTGAAACTTGAAACTACCTAGATCCAATAAAAACCTTTTTAAGTGTCAAAAATCTCCGACTTGATTAGTGTCGAATGCTTGTTGACAAGCATTTGTTGTGGCAAGGTATGTAAACGAAAACCCTATCAATAGATACCAACACCAACTAATTCCTTAAGAATATAAGTACGGGTTGAATTAGAACTTGTAACTACTAATCCCGACATGAAAGTGTTGAAAAACTAGTGTAGGCCGAAGAAGATCCGTCAACTTGATCATGAGCCATAAAATATAAGCTATAAATAAGAACCCTAACCTAACGGGTGAACTTGAAATGAGGAAAAAAAAAAAAACAATCGAGAAGAAGATTGCACCAGTGATTGAATGTTTTCCAATGTGTGCACTTATCTTGTGAAGATTTATAGCTCTACCTCGATTGTTAATTTCTTGCAGATTATGCGAAACAAGGAATGGCTTTTGGCTACTATCTGATTTTGAGATCAACAATATTCGCGATTGTAGATGTCTTGTATAATATATAAAAGCATGGATCATGTAAGGAAACTAAATACCGGAAAGAAATTCCATCCAGAATATGGAGCAGATATTCGTCAGAAATCTCAAGGAAGTTGCACAACCAAATTTTCAAGGGAAAACACAAGCTTTCATAAGAAATACATAAGAATTTCCAGGATAGTCTATATATGGATGCAAGATTGTAGCATTTTTTTCCAGATTAAAACATGATACACGATGATAACTTAGTTTAATCTTCAGAGATATGGGTTGTGTGTTCATAAAACAGCAAAGGGTAATTACGAAAATCTTAAAAACAAATTTGATGTCCGAGTCATACCTCAAATCCAGCTGCCCTTTTACGGAACATCGGTGCACAGCATGTTCCGTTAGCCATGGGTAATCAACGGGAAGAAGCCTTATGTAGCCTTGAACAAGAAGAGGACAATAATAAGAGTCTTCTTCTATTAAACCACTCAATGTACCGTCCCAGGACAGCTTCCTTAGGTTTGACAAAAAGCCTAATGTTTGCAGGGTAAAGAAATGTATCGCTAATAAAGAGAAAAACACATATAATATTCTGAAAGAGAACATTCAAGATCAAGATCAAACTTTTGGATAAAGAATTGGACACGAAACGTGCAGCGTTATGTCTGGCTTTCAATTCCCTCCCATGGAACTTCTTTTCAGATGAGAGGGAGAGAGAGTCAAATTGGAGAGAAGAGATGTTTGGTTTTGTAAGAAGAGAACCGCGTAAACGTGGATAATGACAGTTTAGTTATTGCTAATTTTCGGAATGCTATTAATGGCCAAATTTGGTTTGGTTTCAAACAGCTAACTATTCCATTCCTTAAATGAAGGAACATTGTTGGTTTGAGATATGCCAACTCAGACAATGAACCCATTTCAATGGTGTTCAGATGATATAGTTGATTTATTTAACCCGTGTCTGGTACCATCTCTCTCTTTTAGATTTAGGATTAGCAAGTTTTGGTGTTTTATTGTATGCCTCTGGCCCACGTTTCTCTGTAGTCATTGAGGACACTTGATCACAAAGTAATATGCACAATCTGAATGTCAGTTGGCAAAAAAAATTCATAACTAGGAGTGATTAACCATATCTCTTGGTTTTTTTGAGTTATTAGAAGGACAGGTCGGCAAGTGACTAGTCATCCTAAACTCGTGTAAAGAAAAAACAGAACTCTTTTTTCTCCACTCATTTTCTGATAGTTGAGGCCTGGCTGACCAAATAACGTTTATATGTATGTATGTTAAGCTAGCATAATATGCTTGGTAGTCCATGCTTCAGGCCGATACAGAAGGGAATTGCAAAAACTGATCGGGCTCACGGCATGAATTTCCTAATGGAATGGCCATAATGGTTGCTTCAAAATATAGGGCTGGTGATTGTATCAAGAATGAATGAAAAGTCAATTTTAAATTTTTTTGAGTCAAACCCATTTGGTTATTGTTTCAACTTTCCTGATTTGTATACATTAGTAGAATAAGATGCTGGCCAACAATCTAAGAACAGAATATCCTGAAAAAAATAATTAGGGAAGCCCCCACTATAGCTTGGTCCTAGTATAAATGGCTGGCGGATTTACATGTTTTGAATGGCCTGATGCCTTCTTGGTATTTGGTTAATGAATATAAGAATCACAATCCTCTTATGTGACCCCATCCCTTAGGTGATTCGTCGTGTGATGTTATAGCCTTTTTTGATGATCCACGTGTGACGTTATAGCCTTTTTTGATAATCGTTCATTTTGTAGCCATCGATATGAAATTCATCCATGCGACAAATTAGATATGATCAGATATTGATATCTATCTAAACGAACATGCAAATACGATTCAACTACACATATTCAGTTGACATAGTTTTTTGCATGAATGATTTACACCGTGAGACCTACAAAATAAACGGCTTTAATTTTATCAAAGTAAGTATTTTTCTTATTAAGGAATTTTCTTGCTATAGAAATTTACCAAAATAAGATTTTTCTTTTGTCATGCATCGAGTCTGGAATCCAAAATTACCACGAGGGACAGTCAGGATCAGATTCCTTCTTCGTTTGAGCATGGATCCCAGGCTAAACAGGTAATACGAAATAACTATACTATTCCAGACCATCCCACACGCAGGAACGTATGGGAAACCATTCATATTCCTCTCAAGATTCATGTCATTCAAATGGTGCCTATTTAATTTTTCTGCTTTGTTGTTGCTGTGTGAAATCTGTGTCGCTTTGTTCTTCAAAGTTTCAAATTTGTTGATTTTCGTACCATTGTCAAATCAGATACTGACAGCAAGAATTTAAACAAATTATACAATGCCAAATGTTAATGAAGATCTTCACTTAGATTTGTTCACCTTAGGCTTCAAATAGACTTGAGCTGCATCTGGGAAGTTAGTGAGCTTGGGGCATTCTTCATGCACCACGTAAACCAGTTTTGGAAATAATTTCACGAGTTCTTCCCAATTCATCTCTAATTCACTCAAGTACTTCAAATACAGTATCTCCACTGTCCACTTGCACTCATCGGAAAGTTCTTGAGATCGGCCTAGATCACATAGGGGTCCTCCCCTGATGTAGAGTTTAGTTAGCTGATTCAGATTCGTAGGACTCAGCCATATAGGTGGGCTCGTCCCATGAAAACACTGGAGGTCCAGTTTCTGCAGTGTGGAAGGAAGTGCCGCAGGGGGTTTGCTCGGCTGGTTGGTGAGTACTGCTTTGTTCTTGGCTTGTCTTGTTATTCCAAGGCGTTTGCTGTCTGTAGCCACTGACTGCATTGCATCCTCTTTTGTTTGCTTACGAGCGTCGTTTTCACCAAGTGAAGAGCATCCTCCCCATGATATTGTTAGCTTTCGTAGGGCTTCAAATTTTTGCAAGGCGCTAAGGTGCCTTTCTGTTGGAAAGTCTTCTACACTAGTGTAGATGTTCAGTTTTCTCAGCTTTTGCAGTCCAGCCAAATCATCGAGAGTGCATGACTGGTTATCGTACTTGGAATCTTGAATAAGGAATCCCTTAAGGACTTCAAGCTCCATCAGGTTGGCAAGGCTCTTGGGCATGTACTCTAGGAAGTAACACTCAGACATGTCCAAGTGCGTCAACTGTTTTAGCAAACCGATACTATCTGGAATAACCTCAAGATTGTGACAGGCTTTGAGATCAAGGATCTTCAAACAAGTGAGCTCTGAAATGCATGAGGGAAGCTCTTTGATTAGAGAAATTCCTCGAAGGCTAAGAAACTCCAATCGATTCATATGCTTCAGGCCATTGAGAATCTTGGTATCTGCTATCTCAATGTGGTGTGTGGCTAAGCTCTGCCACCTTCCCAGGTAAACAATGGTGATATTTTTCATCTTTTCAAATACTTCAGGCTCATAGTCAATAATAGCCTCACCGACGTTGATCACATGTAAATACCTATCTGGACGATTACGTTGGTTATCTTGACCAATAACATAAAATGTACGAAGATAAACCTTGGCTGCGACAGTTAGAGCAGAATGAACAGAATGAGTCATCTTGCAACTGTCCGGCACCAAGATACGCTTTTGGAAGATGGGCTTGATAAAGCCCTCTGCAATAAGCATATCAAAGATTTCATTGCCAATATGCTCAATTGGCTTTCCTCGAATGTTATTTTGTTTTCCATGCCACCAAACTAATCCATTCCCCATCCACCAATACGTCAAAAACCTTCTGTTTATAATAGACAATGGTGGGAAAATTAAGAAACAAAACAAACAGCGTTTTATGGTGTGAGGGAGTAGATCCAAAGCTCCCTGTAGGTCTTCAGGTTCAATACTGGAGTCCTCAATACCAGGCCTCGGGTACGACTGCATCACTTCATTACTGCTTTTGTTTATGTCCGGCCATGAATTTCGTTGTTGGTTGGAATCAGAAGGGATTTTAAGCCGTGAAGGAATCTGGGATTTTAGTTTCGCGACGGCCGATTTGAGCTTCTTGAGCTCGTCAAGCTCTGTCCCACTACTACTCCCTCTTGTCCTCAGCTCCAAAAGCTCTCACGGGCGTGGTTGATTTGCATACTCAAACTATCCTTGTACTCTTCCATGAAAATGAGATCTTGATCAATTAATTTGTCGAGGGCAGGAGCTCCACCGTGGTAGTGGTTGGCGGTGGTGGTGGCGGCACTGCTGGAGGCAGCGTTGGGGTTGCTCTTTTCAAATTGTTTATGTTTGAATTCGGGTTTGGGTTTGGGTTTGGAGATATTGAGCTTGGCCTTGAGATGATCTGCCAAAGATCTTAGTGAGCACTTGGGTTTAGGAGGACTGGTTTTGTGGAGGGATGGAGAAGTGTGATCGGGGGGTGAGGGTGGGGCTGAGGGTGAGGGTGAGGCTTCATCGATGGACATGGCTTATGTGAGAAATTTGAGGTGTCCGTGTTTTTTGAAATGGGATTTCAATGGTTTATTAAGCTGAAAGAGTAGCTGAAGTTTGATGGATTCATTAGTCTGTCTTCCTGGTTTTTCTTCACTTGGTGTTCATCAGTTTAGGGACTTGACACACCTAAATATCTATCCTCTTATCACATATTTAGTGCAGTTTTACCATAAGCAATGGAAATTAGTCTGAAAAATACTCTGAAAAACACCTCGAAAACCTTTAAAATTAAACTACTCGTATGGATATTTTAACTTTTAAAAATGTATATAAAAATTCTGACCGATTTTCATTATTTATAGCAAAATTATATTTATTGCAGAGAATGATGATGCAGCAGCACGTCATCCGACAAATCTCTCGTTCATGGAATCCCTTCTTTGTGGATAAAAGTCAAAGACAAGCCAATACACGGTAAGCAGCTGTAAAGGAACAAATACCAAACGAATAATGGGCACACACGGGCGGAGGGATACAGTGTCAATTGGGTTACTTGACCCTATTCAATTTTTTTAATTTTTAATTAGCAAATTTTAATCCCATAAAAATTATAAAATTGTCCCATACATTCTGTATAATTTCAAAAACTACATGAAGCATTCTATATCAGAAAAGATAATATTTCTATTGTGTAGATTTTTTAAATTTCATCATCCATTAGATAAAAAAGAGAATTAAGTCATACGAGAAAAGACATCTTTAATGACAAAGCAAACGTTTTCTATCATATATCATTCAAAAAATATAACAAATCGTCAATAATTTACATAAACTAAATTCATCTCCTATCAACAAATATGTAATAATGTGTACATATAATTTACAAGAATAATATGAATTTGTACATATAATTTTGCCAAAAGTAATTATCACAATTATTTTAATAAAAAGTATGTCATCTGTAGTTTTTAAGTAGGATTTTGACCCCACTAACCAAAGGATCTGGCTCTACCCCTACATACACACCAACAGACCCAAAAGGCCTGTTGTGCACCTCCCACACAACAGCCCCTATTGCACATAAAAACTGTGTAATTTTGGACTCTAATGCGTCATTTCATTTTTTGCTAACAATGTGGCAGTTTGTCTTAAATGTGAGAACTAAACCCACTCAAAACGTGGGAGAAAAAAACCCTATATCTTTTGAAGCAGAAATCCCTAATCAGAAAATCAAATCGCCTCCCATTTTCTTTAGTCTGTTGTCGTCGTTCTCTCTTTGCCTCTCACTCTCTCTCGAGTGATTCACCGACTTCTTCTCCTTTATCGCCACCGATTGCCGCCGTCTTCTGCCATTATCAACCGAAACATAGTATCAAAAGGTACTTACACACAGGCAATTAAATTGTTTACGCTTCCAAAGCATCAAACAATTGTTTTCAATGCCTTTGGATTTTTCATCTGTGTATCATTTTCCTTGGTGAATCACCTTGTGATAATAGGTGACAAGTGATAGAAAGTGTAAAGCTACAACCTAAACATTAAAAGAAGTAAAAAGAGAAGGGGGAAAAAAAAAACAAGACGAAAAAATATATTCCGGATGGGCCCTTCTCACTTTCTCAACATAAACATATTCCTGAGCATGGTGAGATTAACCATCTAGAGGATACATAATTGGTGAGGGAGGGGCCCTTCTCACATTTCTCAATCTCTTTTTATGTATAAAGCACCAAAGATTAAAAAAGATGAAAAAAAAAACAGTTGCAAACAATTATTTTCAATGCTTGTTCTGGAAGTTGTTTTCAATGCATTTCTAACCCCTACGAGCACCTCTAAGAAAGATGTTAAATTTTAGAGTGTCAAATTTTTTTATGGCCTATATAGAAATTTGGCATATTTGAATTTGACATTTAAATATTTTGATCTCCAACAAATATGTCAAATTGAGGCATTTGAGTCAAAAAAACATTAAAGGTTGAGGCATTTGAGGAAAAAATGCATTTGACACTTGATGTCAAATTTGGCATAAGCATCTCCAAAAAAAATGTCAAATTTTGAGGTGTCAAATTTTTTTGATGGCCTATGTGACAATTTGACATTCAAATTTTTTGTTCTCCAACAAAAATGTCAAATTGAGACATTTAAAGTAAAACAAAAATATATTTAAAATTGGGACATTTAAGGCGAAAAGACATTTGACAGTTGATGTCAAATTTGACATCAAGTAGTCTTTTTCAATTGACACATAGGATTTGACAATACTTTTGATATTTTTGTTGAGTTAGTTTTGATGTCATTTTTTAAAAACTTAATTGCCACATTAAATTTGATATCTTTGTTGGAGATGCTCAGTAGTCTTTTTCAATTGCACGTAGGATTTGATATTCAAATTTTTTAATCTTCAGAAAAGATGTCAAATTGAGGTATTTTAGACAAAAAGATATTAATGGTAGAGGCATTTGAGGCAAAAATGCATTTGAAACTTGATATCAAATTTGGCATGAACTAGTCTTTTTCAATTGGCACGTAAGATTTAACATTCAAATTTTTTGATCTCTAACAAATATGTCAAATTGAGGCAAAAAGACATTAAATGTTGCATTTAAGGCAAAAATGCATTTGACACCTGATGTCAAATTTGGCATCAAGTAATATTTTCAATTACCACGTAGGATTTCACAATGCTTTTGATATTTTTGTTGGATTACGTATTGATGCCATTTTTTAAAAACTGAATTGCTACATTAGATTTGACATTTTTGTTAGAGACACTCTAATAAACAAAACATATGTAAGATGCAAACAGTTGTTTTCAATGTTCTGAATGAATTTATTTTTTGCATGGCTTTGTTCGACAATAAATTTTATATTGGGGCATTGACTATGAGCTTTGTT
>JABCMJ010063598.1:0-16964 GCA_014822125.1 Arbutus unedo
GACATTGATCAAAACTGTAGTAAAATCTTTAACTTCGACACCTAAAGCTATCTAAGCAACAATTAGAAAACTAGTAAGAGAAATGTCACTCGCCGCATAACATTTAAGATACCTCTGAGAACAAAAGAAGCAAAATATATAGCAAACCTGAGGAACTGTGGTCAATAAATTCAGCAGAATGGTGATTTCTATATCGAAACTCTCTTCTCCATCTCCTCATGTTTCTGGTTTGAATCTCTATTCCCCTCATGAATTCTTTTTCCTTGAACCCAACCCCCATCAATGGATTCTATGCTTCCAATCAATCCATCATCCACAAAATCGCCAACTCGTTTCACTTTACCGGTTGGCTCCACTGGATACTTCCCAGAAAAGCAAGCATAACAGAAGTTAGGAGAATCACTGGCCAGCAGCTTCTTTAAGCTCCCAATATCAAGAAACGCAAGCGAATCCGACCCAATAAACTCCCTGATTTCCTCCACATTCATCCTATTCGAAATTAACTCCTCCGGACTAGGCGTGTCCACCCCATAATAACATGAAGCAATAATAGGTGGACTCGCAATCCTCATGTGAACTTCCTTAGCCCCTGCTTCCTTGATCAACCTAACGATTTTCGAAGATGTGGTTCCCCTCACAATCGAATCGTCTACTACCACAACCCTCTTGCCTTCCAATACAGCCTTAACCGGTGAGAGCTTGAGTTTCACTCCAAAATCCCTAATCTTCTGTGATGGCTCAATAAAAGTCCTCCCCACATAGTGTGACCTAATCAAACCCTGTTGAAAAGGAACACCTGCTTTAGCAGCATAGCCAAGTGCAGCTACAACCCCAGAATCAGGCACAGCTATCACAACATCACAATCGACAGGAGCCTCGGCAGCAAGTATTTCACCAAATGCATAACGCGACTCATAGACTGATCTACCGAAAACCACCGAATTAGGCAAAGCGAAGTAAATGTGCTCGAAAATGCAAGATTTGGGTTGGGGGTGAGGCATCAGGCAAAGGGATTGGACACCCTCTTTGTCTACCACTAATACCTCACCGGGATAAACCTCTCTCTCATATGTAGCCTCAATTAAGTCAAGAGCACAAGTCTCAGAAGCAAAAACCACAGCACCATTACTCCTCCTACCCATAACCAACGGGCGAAACCCAAATGGGTCTCGAACCGCAACCAATTTATCTTCAGTCAAAAACACCATGGAATAAGCCCCTTCTAGCTTTTCACAGGCCTCAACTATTCTCAAAAAGAGGGGTCTGGCCTTCGATATGGCCATAAGATGAAGGACTACTTCCGTATCCGAACTAGTATTGAAAATAGAACCATTATCTTCAAGCATAGCACGAAGGGCTTGGTAATTTACCAGGTTTCCATTGTGGGCGACGCCGACGGAGCCGAACCGGTACCCGGCGACGAAGGGCTGGACATTTTTCAGCATGGAGGCGCCGGCGGTGGAGTACCGGACGTGGCCGATGGCGGAGTCACCAGGAAGTTGGTCGAGCTTCGACTCGTTGAAGACGTCGGAGACGAGACCTACGCCGGTGACAGACTGGAGGACGTTTTCGTGAACGGCGACAATCCCGGCGCCTTCTTGGCCGCGATGTTGGAGCGCGTGGAGGGCGAGGTAGCAGAGGCGGGAGGCTTCAGAGTCGCCGTAGATTCCGACGACTCCGCACTCCTCTCGAGGCTTATCGTCTTCGCCATCGAAAAAAAGCCAATTATCATCTGGGTTCGCTTTGTTTGCGGCGATGACTTCGGAGATGGGGTTTTTGGAGGCGGTTGCGATGATCTCCTTGTAGGCATGTGAAACGGAAGAGGTTTTCTGGAAAAGAGAGAAGGGCTTGGAAGATGGGTTTCTGGAGAGACGGTAGGGAGTGTTGAGAGAGGAGGAGAGAGGAGAGAGTTTGGTGTTGGGGGTGGTGGAGGCGGCCATGGCTGACGAGCTGCTAAGCTTGAGAGAGAAGTGATACAGAGGGGGTTGAGACTTGGACTCTGGATGGTCGAAGTAGTACTTCTAGGTTTCGGCTCTTTTGAAGTTTTTGGTAAGGAATTTTTGGTATTTTTTCTTTTTAGGAATATTCGTATTTAAAAACATGCTTATTAGTATGAATTTAATGTTAATAATGACCAAATCCACTTTCGGCTTAGTTCCAAAAATTAATTATTAAAGATAATAAGTAATATTTAATATTTTATAATTTTATAATTTTATATTATTTTTCGTCAACTTCTTTTATGTTTTTTTTTATTCATCTCCATAAGTGGAATCAAAGAAATATAAAAATATTAATTAAAATTAAGAAAATCTAGACAATGTGATACTAAAAATAAAAGACAATGAACACACATAGTCTTTAATAATATTTTTTGAGTTTTTAATATTATTATTGTTAAAGTTTTTCATCAAGACATTGAATAATTTAAAATATTTAATACGCATATGATGATATTTAAAAGAATTAAAAAATAGAAAATTTTCATACTTGAAAATCTTAAGGAAAAAAATATTTTAATAAGAATTTGAAGTTGATAATGACAAAGTCTACTTTCGGCTTGCTTCCATATTCATATATGCTTTTGGCTGGTCAACAAAAGAATACTTTGACGCCCAACTTGCGTAGGTATGGTATGGTCTACTCCTCTTTAATGATACTATTCGGAAAATTTAATACATGGTCTTCTCCTTTTGAATGATTATTTCAAATTAAAGTTTATAATTTTAGAGTTTAAATTTCATCGGATGTCCCCACTAAATTGCAAGCATAGAAAATAAAATAAACATCAATATTAATCTTACTGAAAAGACAAATCGGGACTCGTTTCATTCAATTCAAATTTATTTCTTCAGATTTCGGGCGGGACAAAAAGAAAATGGTTCATTGAACGTCTCTGAAGTTCCGAATAGTTAAGGGCTTGATTGTGAGCCCCAGCCTAGGATGCCGAGACAAGATTTGCAAAAAAATTCCAAGCTAGCCTTTAGATCGTGATTGTAATGTAGCACTTTAATAACACGTCTTTTGCTGACATACACACTTAGCATGTCAACGTAAGGATTGTGACTTTTAAGAAGGAACAAGTAGAACCAAAAATGAAAGCATACACTGTGATTTCTCTCAATGATGCATACACTATGATTTCTCTTAATGACGCGAGATCTTGTTGGCTTTCGAGAAGTGCAAGGGTCTTGTGGACAATTTCGTGTTAGGCATCAAATCTATTCAGTTAAATCAGCATACCAGGCAGTAGGAGTGATACTAGTCTGGTTTGGTCCAGTTTGGCTACAAAATTCATAACAAACCGGTCATTTCGGTTTAAAGGTTTTAAAACTGAAACCAAATGGTTTGGTTTGGTCCAGTTTTGGCGTAATTGGGTTAGGGCAAAAAATGAAAAAAACTATAAATAATTAATAGGCCTATGTCAAGTAAACTTAGTTCAGACCAAATTTTATTAAAAATTACAAGAGCCGAGAGATGGAGGGCCTAGAAGGTTGAGGGTGAGTGAGATTGTGAGAGGCGGAGCATTGAGAAGTGGAGGCGGCGAGAGGCTGAGGGTAAATGAAAAGTGAAAATGAGGAAAACGATTAGGATTTTTTACATATACACGATTACCCGCGGTGTACCACTATACCTATATTTTTAAATTTTTAAGTTTTTTTACATATACCAGTTCGGTCCAGTTTTTTTTGGGTTGAAAGGGTCTAGCATAAAAAAACGGACTGGAATTTCTCTAATTTTTCAAATCGAACCGAACCGAACCAGATCAAATGAACTAAAAATCAAACCAAACTATTAATTTACTTCGATTTACCGATTTAGTTTGGTTTGGTTTGTTTTTCCCGTTTACATTTTGACCCCTACTAGGCAGGCATGGGAGAAGCATGAGAGTCTGCGTAGACTTTATATCATTTTTAAACTTTTTTTGCATATTTTTTATATGTTTATTATTGACTGGAAAATATTTAATTTAAAATATATTTTTATATAATCTTTAAAATTTTCGTATCTATTCAAAAATATATACAAAATTCATTAATTTCTTTATTTTATAAGCTTTGTATATAAAAAAAATGTGTCCAAATAAATGTAGCAAACACATACAGTTCTTTTAACATTCTTAAAATCTTCTGTTTATAGGATTCTAACTACTTTAAACTTAGTCCAAATTTTTTGTTATGGTTATATTATAGTCCAGAGTCTATATACCACGATTAATTAGAAAATTTGGATAATGAATACAGTAGTGGATTGAGATTGAAGTTCTTTTAGTTCACTAATTATTGTTTTTTTTCTATTTTATTTATCTATTTTTTTTAAGTTTGGATAATGAATACAATAGTGGATTGAGTGGGTGTTTGGTAGTGATTCTGGATGTGTTTTTGAATTTTAAGATTCTCATTTTGGAACTTTTAGGTATTTGAGATGCTGATTTTGGAATTCTGATTGTGAGATTCTCAGAACTACTTTTGAGATTCTGATTTTGGATTCTTAAATTTTATTGTCATTCTACTCACAATTGCTCACCCATATTCTAATAAATTGATTATATTACCAAACACTTCATAGATTCATAATCTATTTTACAAAATTTTACCAAACACTTTTACAGATTCTAATTGTAAGC
This sequence comes from Arbutus unedo, assembly GCA_014822125.1. Lineage (NCBI taxonomy): Eukaryota > Viridiplantae > Streptophyta > Magnoliopsida > Ericales > Ericaceae > Arbutus > Arbutus unedo. Next base: position 4,628 of record JABCMJ010063598.1, read on the forward strand.
TTACAAAATCTAAAATTTCAAAATCAAAATCACAAAATCCAAAAATATCTCAAAAAATCCCTCCCAAACACTTTCTATGAGATTGAAGTTCTTTTAGTTCATTAATTATTGTTTTTTTTTTCTAATTTTTTTTAGATAGTCACAAGCATTAAGATTTGCCCAAATAATAACTAGTGGAAAATGGGGATTTTTTATGCAACCAATCATGACATCATCTGTATTACGACATCAGTTGAAGTAACTAACGAAAATGGAAAGAATCAATCAAGACATGATATGTGTCGCGCATCAGTTGCAGTAATTTATTGGAGTAACTTTTGTTTCTCTATTTAATGTACGAGCGTGAATTTTTTGCTAGTTATTTTATATGACAAATGTTCAAAATAACGCTTGGAAAATTAGAAAAGTATTTCACATCGAGACAAAGAGTAACGCTTGGGAAGTTGGAAAAGCATTTCCCACAGCGTCGAGTCGCAAACAAAAGTTTGCGCGGCACATATGATGTCATGATTGATTCTTTCCGTTTTACTAGTTACTACAATTGATGCGGGACACATATAATGTCACAATTTGTTGCATAAAAATTCTCCGTTTTCACTAGTTATTGTTTGGACGAATCTTAATGCTTTTAACTATCTCAAAAAACAATTAAAGAAAATAGGAAAAAAAAATAATTGATTAAGTGAAAGAATTAAAAAGAAAAATCTATGCAAAAATACTTTTGCATAGAATTTGTGAAATGTTAGGCTACACGTACGGTTGATGAGACTTATATTTGCTACATAATCAAGCCAAATAAAAATTTAAGCACTTGCGTGAAAAGAATCAGCAAAATGTAGGGTTAAAAAGCAAAATTGAGAAACTTGAATTAATCGGAAAAATTTCGATTTGATATGTTCGAAAAAAGGTTTGGTTCGTTTCGAATTTTCAGCACCAATTTTTTTTAATTTGTCGATTCAGTTTCAATTTTACCATTTGTTGAATTAAAATAATGTAATCAAATAGATTATTTTTATTTAATTCGTCCGTTCATTTTTTCACGTAATCTAACGATCAGAACCTTTGTATAATGTCTCTTACCTAACTTTAATCTCATTCATTTCCTGTAATTTTGGTTTATGGGTCTAAAAAAAAAAGCCCATTAAGGAAATTTAGAAAATCGAAAAAATCAACCCGGACAGACTTAGTTTGAACCGACTTCGATTTTTATCAAAGTTCAGTTGGGATTAGTTGGCATAAATTTCACCCCAAAGGCTCAAACCGATCAATTTTCATAGTTATGTATAAAAAAATCGATCGAAATCGAACCGATTACACTATTATAATACTTAAGTTCAAGGGTAAGTAACATTATATTTTGGATAAATTTCTCTTACCTTCCCTAAGGTTTCTAACAATTACATGAATCTCCGCTCAAGTTTTTTAAATTACATTATCTTCTTTTATTTTACTTGATAATATTGTCAGTGTCAGACTCACCTCGTATGAATAACTATTGATTTTTTAAGGAAAGGCGTTATGCCTAGCGGTGCAATCCGATTAGCAAGGAAAACATCATACCTATGCTGATAAAGTGAAGGAAAAAGTAGTACCTAAAATCAAAGCATGCACTATGACTTTTGTTAATGAGGCGGGGCATGGTTAGCTTTCGATAAGTACTGTGTAGATTTTTTCTTCTTTTATTATTATTATTCTATGCATATTTTTTCATTTTTACTATTAATTGATAACATATTGATTTTGTATATTATCTTTATTTTTTCCGTATTACTTCAAAAAACATACAAAATTACATTACTTTCTTGATTTTAAAATGATAAAACTTTTTATGATAAACTAAAATTATGACACGAAAGTCGGTTTGAGATTGACTAACCCAAAGGACCCGGCCCGTCCAAACGCCTCCCCCTCGTTTCACCGTTCGATCATCTAAATTGAACGAAAGTGAATAGAAGTCCATCACTAATCTCGTAAAGCGAGCGTACGCGATCACTGCCTCCTATATATAAGGCAAAAAAGACTGCGATTTCTAGGGCTGATAAAGAGATCTCGACGTTAAGGTAGTCGGAGACTCGCTCTTTCTCTCTCATCTTCTACCTCACACCGTTTTGTCGAAGGAAAAACTCCAAATGGCGCCGCCTCCTGGTCCTTATTCCGGAACAAGTACTCTCGCTTTGGTAACTCCTCACCTCTCTATCTTTACGCAAATAGTTGAATGTATGTATGAATGCATGGGTTATATATTGCGATTGGGGAAAATTCATGAAGAAATTTGTTCTCCAATTCATGGATGCAGGTAGCCCGGGCGTCGGCCTTCTCTTTCGGACTCGTTTATGGAAGCATCAAGCTCAAGTATCTCCAGGTACTTTCGGAATTGCGTACCCCCTTTTTTTCATCAGATGTGAAGTTCTACATTTGTTTCCAAGTAGGGATAATGTTTCCTCTCAGGTTAAGCTTCCGTGTTTGTTATTTGTTTCTTTTCTTATGTGTTGAATTATGCGATCTATCTCATAGTTGTCAATTGTGTTTTTAAGTGTTTTTGATGTTCTTATTTGGGTCATTCATTACTTTTGTTTGAAACAAAACTTGCTTACGATCTTGTTTAACAGGTAGCATTTTCTATTTAATTTTTCCAATCGAAATTCGAATGTCTCAGTTGTCATTTGATTGAACTACCATTTTGAATTCCGCGCTTCTAGTATATGGGACCAAATAAGTTGAGGGTTAGGAATCTTTAAAATTCACAGTACATGAACATGGCCAGTAGAAGTTCAAACTGTCAGAGAAAAGATTGAGTGAAACGGACTTACCTTAAGCATTAGAAGGTGGTTAGCTCATTTTCTACTCTGAATAATCCTCGTTGGACGAGACAAATGACAACGTTGCCATATTATGTAGTCAGTATTGGTCGTAGTAGTAGGCTAATCTCTTCTTCTCACTACACTCATATCCTCTTTTGTGGATATATACCTAACTCTCTTTCCATGGCCATACAGTCCTTAATTTATTGGATTGTGTGCTTTTATGGTTTTTCTAAATCACTAATTAGGGGGATATGTCTTGAAAGGAGGAGTAGATACACTTAATTGGGTTATTAGTTTCTCAAGTGCTCTTTCAAGCGTAAGACCTATCTATGGTCTGTTGGTAGATTGAGGGAACCAGTAGGTAGGACCATTTGGTTGGCAAATTCTAAATGAATATTAACTTCCTTTGATGCTGGAGGTGCTTTGTGGAAAGTGACCAGCTGGAAATCCTTGATGCTGCATTTCGTCAACTCTTCACCAATTGCAAGCTATAGTGGTTGTGTTGGAATTTAAGAAATTGAGCATGATATGTCAAGCTTTAGAATTGCTCTGAAGAAGCTTCAATTGAATTTCTCTGGGGCATGTTGGTTGGTGGAGTGAGAAGCTCATTTTTCTGTGGCTGTTTCATATCTATCTAATACAATTAAATTTTGTCTCTCCCTTTTTTGGGGGTCTGGGAATGTTTATACGGTATTATACCTCATCCGATGGTTCGATTTAGAAATTTTTTAGAAAGGAATCCTTCTCATTGTATTGTTTGGCTCACTCGCTTGCTATCCTTTAGTAGAACTCCATAATGCTCATAACTTTTTTGCCCTGTAAAGAAGCGTAGAAGTGGGCAAGCATTGTCCGGGTTCCCTCCCCCAGGTGTGACCGAAGAAGGGGTGCTGGAAAGGATCAGGGTTACTTATCATATGCCTGCTTTAGCGTACAGAGAGGATCATTGGAGCCGTTCATATGAAGTAGTTATTTTCCCTGCACTTGTAAAGCCAATATTATAGTAATTGTCTAGGTGCTTCATTCGGCTCTCATTTACCCTTTGCCTTGGTTTTCTTAACGAATGTATCTTATGTTTAGATGTTTTTTTAACAAGTAAGCCACTGCTCACAGAAAGAGTGGAATCCACAAAATCTACAAAAGTATAAAGACTAGGATTTATGGACCAACCTTGCAATGCAGTATACTGACCATTATAGATGCTTCATTTTCTCTTGTTGACAATGTTATTCTTGTTCTCTTGATTTCTGATTGCATTCTAGAAATCAGTATATGCGTCATCAGGACTGAAAAATCTTAACCAGAAATGACCCTCACGCCATAATGATCATTGTCGAATACTCATTTTGGTTTTTTCTTCCCCAGGCAAAGGCTAAATCTCATAAGAAGGCTGAACTGAAGGAACATCACTGAATGGAGAGGCTCTGTTTTTGGTTTTTGATAAAAAAAAAATAATGCATGACAGTATTGTGTTGCCAGCGTTTCATCTTGGCCAAAACTATTTCTGGACCATTGTTGTCATCAATTTTTGAGGATTAAATTCACTTATTCCGAGATTAGCCACTGCTGTGGCACTTTAGTTCTCGTTAGTTTGTGAACAAAGTGGGGAATCCAGATGATATTATCTGAATTCATCTGATGGTTTGGATTTTTCAGGTGCATGATCTGACAACATGCCTTTGTCAGACACTGTTTTTATTCTTGGGCTGCAGTAAATAGATCGAGAGGTCATTCAGCCCCTTGTCCCCAATATGGGTAGTTAATTTTCATACAATGTTGCTCCAATCTGACATAGTTGGCGAGCAATCCTAGGTTGCGACGAAGAATGGGTGGATTTAAGGCATTTTTTAAAGCAGTTTTTCACTTATTCAAGGACAATGAAACTCTGTTCTTCGTGTTTGTATTTGTGGGAGAGAGCTATGCTTAGGTTAGTAGCTTCAGTCCGCTTTTTTGGCAAGGCAAAAGTGAACTTTAGGCAAGTCTTGTAGTGCTGAATGGAGTTCATAAACCATTCATGGTTTTGCATTTGAGGAAGTCGATCTTTACTGTTTGAAGCTACTCGTAAGGACTCTCCCTCGTGAGAGGCATTTGAGAGAAATTAGGGCGATAGCCTGGTTTTGATTAAGTATCTTTTTTTTTGTGCTTGTCTTGTATCCAGAAATACTCTGGAAAGATATGAAATGGTTGGTCCCGATAGCTAGATCTGGCAAATAAGCTAGTAGAGTTGCTTAATCCTTCCATTGATGCATCTGAGGGGTGTTGTGATGATCTGTTATTGTAAATTAGGTATTTATAGGTAATAAATTCTGTTCTGAGAAAGAATTTTCGGACATGGGTTTATATAAACCTGGAAATGGATATCAACCAAACTGGGAGTTTTTCTCTATTTGGACTTTGTATTCTTCTCAATCTCTTGTGGGTTCAAGGAGTGTTTCTGCGGTTAACCGGTCTTGATTTGTGTTCTTGCTTATATACTCTCCTCTTTGACATATAGATACTCTTCTTTTTCCGCAGCTAATGGAGAGCTAGATAGGGTAGAGTTGGTACGAGACTGAACCATGACAATTAAGACGCGGAATTTGGGGGTGGTCTTTTTTTCCTCCCTCCTTACAGTTGAACGCCCTGGGGCGAGTGTTCCAAAACAGTGTTATGTCTATTGGAATTCCCGGAGTATGTCGAAAAACATCGTGACGAGAATGGGAGATTTGATCCCTCCCAGCTCATCCTTCCGCTAAAGAAAAAAAAGGGCAAATTACTCTTTGCGCTTTATGAGCAAACATAGATATATGTTGACCGTAAAATAAGTATTGGCTGTGTTTATCTTTTGGAGCAAGGTAGTGAAAGCTGTGCAGGGTAAACAAGCTAGTGAAAGCTGTAATACCTCAAATTTCGTACAGGTTAATTTAAAAAATAAATAAATAAACTCAAATATTTTTCATTTCACAAATAAAAAAGGTACATTGTTATTACAAAATAAAAAACTAGAAAAAGTCTTTCAAAAGATGTTTTTAAAAAACAAGAGACTTTAAATAAGATTTTACAGCTCTAATTCTATTCTAAGTAAGTCATAGTTTTACATGCTCTTCTTTCAAGTTGATGTCGTCATTAACTTGGTGCTCCGATTCTTCACTGCCGTCTTTAGTACCTAGCGTGAAATATCAAAGACAGAAATTACACAATAAGCTATGAGATTCAATGAATTATTCTATGCTTGGTCCCATGACAAGACATATCATAATATACACAGATTAAACGGAAGATATAACATATAAGCGCGAGAGTAAAAGTAAAGTAAAGCAGTACAAGTGTTGAGTCAAACAGTGAAAATCTTCGAGCGTTATCAGTGAATTCTATGTATGGTTCGTATATTGACAGGACCAGTAATCGGTGAATTAGCAAATAGATACTCCAAACTCAAAGGGATGCAGATTAACTATCTTCAACGAAAACAAGGAGAAAAGAAAGACATGCAAACTCTCTACATATCAATGAGACCGAGGGAAAAACAAACCTGTGAAAAAGTGAAATTTTTTCCCAACAGATGCAGAAGCTAATGCTGAGCAAACAGGGAAGCAACTATTTTACATAAATGATGCCTTCGTCTTCAGGGTCATCACCCTCCCAATCACTGTCATCCTCGGGTAGATCAGAAAACTCATATTCGTCATTGACTTGGCCTTCTGCATTCTTGTTCTCCTTTTTCAATTTATCGAGAATATCAATCACCTAAAATGGTTAACATCAACATATTAGCATCGACTAAGAATGCAGAGTGCAAGCATGGTAAAACTTCAATTTTAGAGGCAAGATGACTGAAAAATTAATAAACATAGACATAAACAAACAATAAACAACAATGCGAAACTCTAAAAGGGGCGTGTGCATAGCATGTCCCATACAGTTTTAAAATAACAGGAAAGCAAGAGTATGATTATTGTCATACGGTCAGACTCGGTTCATGAAACATTGTTCCAGATTCTGATCACTACTTCACTCCGCCAGGAGTCTCAATAGATCTAATTGCTTCAGTGGTTGTTCAGGGCAACTCACCGTGTCAGTTTAACTTGCTAAGCAAAGAACAACAGGTGTGCAAGCAGAGAAGTATCTCTGGATTCATTCACTGTTTTTTCGTTAGGGACAATGTGTCACGTATTAACACTCACTTTTGAAAATGAACACAACCTTCAAATCACTAGCAGTAAGTAAAATAGGTATTTAGGAAAATCTTACCTCTAGACCCAAAAAACTGAATAGAAAGGGAGTTATCCTATCTTAATTTTGCTTCCAAAACAGCACCTAGGATCAATTATTTCCCAGTTCTCCAACAATCAGAGAATTTGCACAATACCCAATAAACTGGGAGGGTAAAAAGATAATCTTTTGTAAACAAAACTTCCTGGGCACATGACCCGAATGTCCAGAAAACCCAAAATCGGACCTTTTTGAACCAAGTACTCAGCCCTTAATCATTTACGATATCCAGTCCTCTTATTAGTTGAAATCATATAGCTGGAGATCAAGTCGTTGATGTACATAATTAAAAATTAGCATGCGTAGTCCTATTGCTGTGTATTCATAAACGAATCTGTTAAGGGTGTGCAATAAAATCGACAAGTTGGCATCATATGGCTAGAGATCATAGTCTGTTGACAATTTAGTAAATTAATCATCTATATAATAAAATTCCAAATTTTATCTTGCACTGTTTTTTACAGTATCAGTAAGAACGTAAGTTGGGCATGTTAAGCCCACAGGGATCCTTCACATATTTAGGGAAAATGAGAGAAAAGCAGGCTTCCAGAGAATGTGAAATTGGATTGCAAACATCAAATACATACACATGCAGAGATGTAGGAATCATATAAAGGAAAAACCAGATGACAAGTTTTACCCTGCTTCCTCGTTCTGCAGAGTCATCTTCTATAAACCGTATCTCAGGAGTAAGCCGCAACTTCATACGCTTCCCCAACGCGCTGCGAACATACTTTACCTTTGACTTTAATCCAGCTATGGCCACCTCCTTACCTCTTTCATCACCATACACGGACACATACACTTTAACCACCTATTAAAATGAAGAAAAACAGTATCTCAGTAACAGAAAACCATTTATTATCGCATCAAATGTCATCATCCCACATGAAACACCACCATCGAAGAAGAGAACCATGTCAGGGAAGAGATCAAATCTCCTGCTAGTGTTGGTTTTCAGAACCATGACTTCTTTGCCACCTCAAACCAGAGAAAAGGAATGGGAATCAAGGGATTAAGTCTAGTGATCGTATAAACGGTTTGACAACAGATCTCTTTCTGGTTTGAAATTGGCTCCTCCAAGGTTCTCTGTGTGATTACTTGACCCTAGCATTGTTCACTCGTTTGGAATACCTTTAGCAGCTAAAGTCTCCCCATCATCAATAATGGCCGTTGGACGTGGCCCCTTTCCCCCCTTTTTCAGCCTAAACTCTAGAGCTAATAAGATTCAATGGTTACCTTTCCTTCCTCTACACTCGATCCAGCATATAGTGAGAATGCTAATAGACCCAGTTCCCCCACTATAACATGCCATAAGCTGATTCGGTTGGCTAGGAATCAGTCTTTGGTGGCCATAAGAGGAAGGCTTAAAACTAGGACAGGCTTAAAAACTGGGGACTCTGGACTCAGCTGTACCTTCTTTGTCAGCAAGTGATGAATCTACTCCTCAACTGCTCTTTGAATGCTCTTTGACTGCCCTTTTTCCAGAACAATTAGGAAACAGATTTGCTGTCTCTGTTGCATCTCAAACCCTCAGAACTCATGGGGTAATGAATACTCTTTGGTAAGTTGGAAAGCTCGGTGAAAAATCCATTCACAATTCTGTTAGGATGAGTGCTTGGGCTGCAGTGCCGTATCACGATAGAGCATTCAAGAAAATCAAGAGGCCTGCTACCAATATTGTAAACCGGGTTCATTTTGTTGTTTAAACTTAAAAGGCACTATCATTTGTTTCAAGCATTCTCCTCTTCATATGCTAATGTGTCAGCATTAGCAGATTCGTTCAAGGATCTATACATCTCATTGGCTTGTAAATTCGATTCCTGCTGTAAGCCCTTTGTTTTGCATCTGTCAGCATTTTGCTTTGCTTCTGTTGTTGTTTGGAAGTTATGCCTTCCTTCAACTGTTGTTTGACATGCTTTTTCCAAAATAATCACATCTACAAACAAAACTCAACCCCACGCCCCGAGGGTCTGAAAGAGGTCCATCTAAGCACCAATTCGAACTAGGGGACAGAACAGAGAGGTAAATGTTTAACATTTTAAAGTTACCACTGTAATAATAAAATGCACTACAAAAAGAGCTCTTCTTAGGCTTTCATGTCGACAAACACTGAAAAAGTTCAGAACAATCTAAGTTATGCCAAAATTGCAAGAATACACAAGAAGAAGCACAAAGTGGTAAAATATTAGGTCTACATATGCAAACCATATATGATTACCACAATCAATGAATTAAACATTGCCAACATAACCAAAGCCAATGATTTGAGTGTGGTAGATACAAACAAGGCTAAGCAAACCAACAATGTTCAAGCTCAAACTAATGCAAAGCAACAATCTATTCTAATATAGAAAGGGAAACTCTTTTGGCGTGAACAAAATGTGAAGTTCCGTCACAAAATTACTCGACTTAATTAATAATTAGCCCACTTCCACATTTCACTCAAACTCCACTCCCACATTTCACTCACACCCCCAACATATTCAACTACACATAGTGTGTGCCTAACCTCTTGTAGTAATAGATTGAGTAACAAGAGAGTACATCTTCACCAATTTCTCCCAATAAATTGAGTAACAAGAAAGCACATCTTCACCAATTTCTCCTAACTGACGCATAATAACCCCGAGTTTATAACAGTACCAAACATTGCAAGCAGCGCTTACACTTATTCAATAGCAAGAAAAATCACTCACACTTATCCAATAGCAAGAGAAATCTAGCTTATAGACCATATGCTAACGAGAAACAGGATATAAATGTACAATTCTTCAGCTAGATGACGAATTACCTGCAAATCGGGGGAGACTTGAACATCGCTGATGGTGGTGAGAGAGGAGAGATATTGATCGGCGCCGAGCGCCGCCTCGGGGAGAATGGCGTACTGGATGACCTTGTCGGTGAGGAGCATGTCAGAAAGTTCCCTCATTATCTGGTTCGCCACCATATTCACTCTCCTCGGACTCGCCATACACCTTATAACCCTCTCCTTTCTATTCATCGGAGGACGCATAACAACGCCGCCCCGGGGCCACAGTTTTCCGGCGAGCGAGCATCTTTGGAATAAGAAACCGGTGGTGGTGGTGGTGGAAGGATGCTGTTGTTGTAGAGGACGGTGGTGATGAGGTGTTAACGGTGTGTGATGTGGGTGTGGCTGGGAAAGTAGAAGGTGCGGCATCACAGTATCTTCTCCCTCTTCTTCTTCTTGTACTTCTCTTGGTTTTCCCAAATTACGGCTGGCAGGGAGAAGAAGATGATGGATGGATGGATAATTCGGTATATTTGTTTCATGTGTAAGGGCAGTTTGGTAAACACGTATTCGATAGGAAATCTATGGGTATAGATAGGCTTTTTCTTGGGTCAAGTACTAAACCTGGGTTGGGCTCTACCCGTTTGATCCATCCACCCAACCCTTGATTCGGGCCCTGGTGTCAACTTCGTTTTGGAATGTGAATGATGGCGGGTCGATGTCATTATTTCTTAGCAAAGGATCTCATCGACTCTTGATTGGAACGATTATAGCGTAATAATTCGCGGAATAAATAAAAAATAATATAATCTTAAAAATAAAATAAATAAAATTACGTCATTTTATTTTCAATATAACTACCCAAATATATACACCATGACAATGGTACGAAAGGAGAACCAACATAACCCATGAAAAGGGTTGATGGAATGTTCAATGAGGCGGTGTTCAATTACTACAGAGTAGGTTATGTCTTACCCAGATATTTGTTAACGCAGAAAGTGGTCAACAAATCATTTGTACCATATTACACACTTAGTCGTATTAATAGAAATTTTAATTCTAATTGTAGTTCGAATTTGACTTCTTAACCACGATGATTCCGTAAAACGTAAACATGACAAATATCTTTTAACAGAAGTGTATGCAAAGAAGAGCAGTAGTAGAGTAGAGTTGAATTATTAAACGGAGCGAGATCATACCTCTGTCTAGTAGTCCTATTATACTATACGTCATCAATACTAAATCTATTTAGCATTCTTGCTCTTGTTGAGATTCCCAAATGGAAATCTGAACCTAAAAAAAGAAACGATTTTTTTTAAAACCGAGAAACAAAAATCTAAAACTTTTTTTTATCCGTGAGAGTACTGAAAAACAAATTACAATTCTTGAAAATCATAACTATAGGAGATTATTTTCAAAGTCGCCAAAATGATTAAGACTTCAATGATTGGTATTAAATTGAGTAGTCGGGTTATTGAAAAAACTCATGGGGAGATTGGAGCAAGAACATATAAAATTGTCTCTAACTCGTTATCTAATTTTTTTATCAAATCTTTCTCTGAATCTAATCTAATCTCAAAAAAATTCCAAATCCTCAATCCAATCAGGGCTGGACAATCAGATCAAGTGGAATTGCTGTCCCTATTCAATTAGTTGTTTCTCTTGGACCTCAAAAAGTGTTGGAATTTGAAGAGACCAATTAGGTCTTGCTCTGATGGGCCGAGTTAGTCTAGCGCATATTTGTTTTGGAGGGCCGCCAATCGAACCCAATAATACATAAGGGTTACGAATTGAGGAAATTCAGTCTTTTTCTTGGGGGTAGAAAAGTAAACTTGTCATAATTTCGGACCTACAGGTAAATCAAGTTGGCATAAACTCATTTTCTAAATCGTGATAGGTCCAGTAAAATTATGAGTGATTCAGTGATGCCATACAATTAGATTTTTTTTTTTTTTGGGGGTTTCATTTTAGCTGATTTGTGTGGAATCCTAAATTTATTTTTTTATGAGTTACTCGTATTGAATTCTCTTGCTTTAAACTTTAATAAAAAGAATCAGTTAGTGTCGTCTGGCCAAATTCAGAAGACACTTCGATACTTAAATTAGTTACTGAAAAAAGTAGTTCTCATTAAAAACACTCGAGAGTAGTGTAAGAGAGCGTACCTTGCGTAAAGTCGTTTAGTTATATCTTATATAGAGAAATTACACTTGTGTCCCAAGTCAGCATACGCTAGACACATACACCATGATTTTAGAAATAATTGTCTTCACTTATGAGTACCAATATGGAGTTGAAGAAAACTGAGTTGTATTGTGGTCATACTGACTACTCTCTATTTGGCCCGACCCCACACATAGGTTATGCGTCCAAAGATAGGCTAGTTGCATGGTGTGCAGGTTTTGTGGAGCATTCGACTTGACCTAATGTTAGGACAGACTGAGCCGAGAAGACTAACCATGATGAACGAATGATGTAAGTCTTTGATCCAATTCATGTTAAATCCGACCCAAATCTATTTGCACCGTAGCTC